>BJBW01009543.1:31560-51750 GCA_004320125.1 Scolopax mira | reverse complement strand
GCTAAAGAGTCCCAGCTCTCTCATCCTTTCCTCATCAGGGAGATGCTCCAATCCTTGAATCATCTTGGTTGCCCTTCGCTGGACTCTCTCCAGCAGCTCCCTGTCCCTCTTGAACTGGGGAGCCCAGAACTGGATGCAGTATTCCAGTTGTGGCCTCACCAGTGCAGAGTAGAAGGGGAGAACAACCTCCCTTGACCTACTAGCCCTGCTCTTCCCTGTGCAACCCAGGATTCCGCTGGCCTTCCTGGCCACAAGAGCACACTGCTTGCTCATTGGCATTTTGCTGTCTACCAGGATCCCCAGATCTTTCTCTTCGGAACTTGTCTCCAGCACATCCACGCTTAACCTTTTTACAGTTGTAGTTAATCACTAAGTATTAGCAAAGCCCTGTTGGCTCACATCTGCCACAAAAAAAAATAAGAGGAGAACTGTCCCCAAAGCCCTTGGCTGGGAGAGACTGTGACCCGCAGCCCATACTCCAGCACTGGGCTTAAATTCCTTAAATTCCACGTGGCCCCAGTGACCGCACAGGGTTTTCCATCGGACTGCAGAGCAGCACAGCTTAATATATCTGCATTTTGTCACAGGTGGCCTCCCCTTCATTGTGTGCCCCCCAGTGTGCTTCGTGCCCCCCCTCCTGCCCACATCCTTCAGCCACTCCTTAGCCCTGGCACGGTCTTCACCCCTCAGTGACTGGTGGGGCCAACCTAAACTTACTTAGTTCCTTTAATCTTCCCTCATAAAAAAAGTCCGGAGATGTAATTCCCCTCTCCTTTGCTTATATCGTTTCACATTTTAATGACCCCCCCAGGTCAAATGAAGAGGGTTCTGGAAGTGGCTCCTCTGAGGGCAGCAATGCAATTGCAGCCCACCCAACGCCTGCTCCCAGGACACAGCCATCTTAAGGCACTTGGCAATAAAAATCTGCTGGCTACTTTTCTGGTTGATTAACCAGAGGAAAGGAAGCACAGCTGTTAAAATCAGGATGAAAAAGAAATTGCAGCCCTTGCTTACTTTTAGCAAGCATCTTCATATTAGCAAGACTTTCCTAAGTCTTTTGAGACTTTGTTGTCTCAGGAAACATCACGCGGAAAGAGGGCTGTAAACCTTCTCCCCAGTTCTGCAGACAACGCAGTGTTAGCAAGCCTGTTAATGCCCACAGTTTCACCATGTACTGGTGGAATATAATTAACATATCTCAGTTCAGTTTCATTGACAGCACTGGAAGGTTTGATGATATTAGCTGAGCTGCCGAAAACTGCATCTGTTTCATTCAGGCACGGCTACAGAAAGCAAGGAGCTGCAGTGAAGACAACTGCTGGGATTATTTATGGCAGAAAAAGCTCAAAAGCAGAAGAGGGGAAAGAAAAAAGCCATGAGATGGAGTAAACAAGAGGGAAATCTTCCCATTTTCCACCCTGGACAGGAGCATTCACTACCCAGGGAACTTACTGCCCCTGAACATGGAAAGTACCCAGTAAGGCCATTTACATGGCAGGCCATTGCCCCTGTCCCTGCTATGTGTGTCCTCTTCCCTCTCTTCCTCCCATCTTTCTTGCTGGGGACCCAAAGCGTGTCCCCTGCCCAATGCTAGAGCCTCCAGCAGATTGCAGTCACCTCACTTTGCTTTGTCCCCAATTCCCTCCGACTCCCAGGAGAGCAGCAGTGACAGCAGCAACTAACCCGCCAGTCCATGACACCTGCATGATAAGATTTAAATTTCTCATTTCAAACCTTTCTGAATAATTTCCAGAGCTGCGCAGCTCCTTTCTCTTTGCCCTCCAGCCACGGGCTCTTACAACTTTTCTTACGTTAATTAAATAAATTAAACCTGATCACCATCCCTCGCTGGAGTTAACTTTCCTGCTGAGCTGCTTTGAAGGCAGAGCTCCCTGCTCACACCAGCACAGCAGCTCACGGGGCGAGAGCGGGTACCTGTGAAATGCCCATCCTCCTCCTCCTGGTTCAGAGCCCTGCACACCCCACCGGTTGCCTGTGTTACCTCCCCTTCCCTCCCCATCTCCCCCCAAGGCCTGAGACTCGAGCAGGGGGCAGGCACTTGGTTTGTCAGACATGGAGCTGCCCACTCCATGGAAGCGATGTCCAAAGGCTGGGCTGATGTTCCCCGAGCAGGTTAGAGGCTGGCACGGGCACCATTTTTGCCAGCTGGAACCACCACTTTGTATTTCCAGGTCATAACCTGGCTGGAGGATTAGCATCTTTTACACCACATGGGCAGGCTATTGCAAAATGCCTTCCTGGAGAAGACTCAGGAGTAATTTAACTGTGGTTACACCTGAAACACGCTGTGTTGCGTTCCTCCTCCTCTTTTGGTTAAAACAGCCAACCAAGATCTTCCCAGTTAGAGGAATTGGTAATGAATTGGTAATCGGCAACTTTGAGGCTGTTCTATTTAAACCAAGCCTGCCACAGACATGCAGTTGGTCGGTGTCACCTTCCTAACTGTCACCTCTCCTAACAGGAGAACTGGAGACCTGCTCGCTCAAGCTCAGCTTCTGAAGGATCAGATGTGAGGAGGGACAGACAAGAGCCCTGAGCTGGCTGGGCCGGTGGGAAGGCTCTGAGCTTCACACCACTGCTCTCGTGCTTGGCCAGTGATGCACACCAGAGTGTTTCAGTTACACGGCAAGATGCGCCTCGGGTACCAGGTTTGGGGAGGAGGGAAGCGGGCAGGAGAAAGGGGAAAACACCGTTCTCAGGAGGCAGTCAAACGTGGCAGTGGGTCCCAGCTCATTTCAGAAGCCCAACAAGCATTTCGTTCTGAGTGCTGCAGAGCACTGGGGACTCCCGCAGAGGGGCGGCGGGTCTGCAGGGGCTCAAGCACCACCCGAAGGCACAGACCCTGCTGACCTGCACCGACAAGAGGGCTACAGGCACAGTTTGGATCAGACTGGAGCAGATCAGCCCTGGAAGTTACAGAGAGAAAAGCAAGCAGGGAACACTGCAAAGGTGCTCGTCAGGGCACAACTTGTACTCAGGGAAGCACGTTATCAGAAGATAAGTTCTTCCCAGGCCAGCTGCCCTGCTCAGGCTTCAAGGACATCAGTCTGCACATCAGGAGATGAGTAACTCTTTGCAAGGTGTTCACCCAGCAGCCCTGGCTCTGCTGCCAGCCATCACACTGCCAAGCTGCCCATACTCATCCCGCAGCAGAAAACCATGGGAAGCCTCAGGGTTTCTGGGGGCACTCTGCAAGCTGAGATCCACTTGAAAGCAAGGGTAGGGTTACATGAGAGTCACCACTGTGTGAAGGGGAGTGGAGCCACACCTGAATCAGAGCTGAGACAGACACATCCTCTTGCCCTCTCTTCCTCACCCAGCTTCTGCCTGTTTCTTCTCTCCTCAACGGGCCTTGCACTTCCCCCAGTACCCAGTCTTGCCTCCTCCTTGTCCACCAACACAAATGGGCCTCTGCTACTGTTCTGACCCCCGGAGGTGCCAGCAGAGCTCTCCTCTCTCCAGCATCAAGGTTGCGTTTGGCAGTGAGCATCTGGACAGGGAGATGAGCAGCTGAAAAACACTTGGCGGGAGCAAACCTGTTGCACTACAGCTATCCCTAAGCCAGCCTGTCCTGGCCACAGCACTGACCTTGTATTTATAGCACTGAAAAAAAAGAGCAAGAAATACAGTATTTCCCTACTAGTGCCCACGCTGCAGGTTACTGACAGGGCATAGGAGCAGGTACTCAGCAGTGGGTGGGCCGCTAAGCAGAGGGTGCTCAAAGCATGCCCAAGTTTTGAGAGCTCCTGAAATAGTAAATGTAAATATTGCCACTAGAGGGTGTCAGGGACACAGCTAGGGAAACTCCCAGGGCCCTCCGGCCAGGATAAGGAGGAGGAGGAGGAGGAGGAGGAGGGTGGGAGCCTGGAGATACTTCCTTCTCCCCCAGGGGGATGCCTATGGACATCCCTCCTCAGGAAGCCTGCACACACAGCTCCAGCCAAGCCCACTTCAGGTGCACACAGCTCAAGCAATGAGCACTCGCTGAGCTACATAAAGCATTTACAGATCGAGAATTAAGGTCGTTTACTTTAGGATAAGGACCTGGCTTACAGTCTCCCAGAAAACAAGCAGTGAGAAGAGACTGGAGTTCCCAGCCTGGCCTCTACACACATCTCAAATTCTCCAATGGGCTCTCCTCTGAGCCCCAGAACCAGCTCCGTTTCCAGCAGCTCTTGGTGCTGTGCTGAACTCTGCCTCAGGCAAAGACAACACAGGCTTCTCTCTTTTCCCCAGGCTGGCTCTGGTTTGTCCTTGGGTGTCTAAAACCCCAACCGCCCCAAATGGTAGCTATCAAAGCTTTTATGTGCTAGACACAAACCAGAGAGCTACCAACGTTTCATCGACTCCTCGGCAAGGCAGCAAATCTGCCTGCGATGCTGTTTCCTTGCTGAGCGATGCAGGAGGAGCATCGGGCTGGGAGCCAGCGGCTGTGAAAATCACTTAGCACCATGGTAGCCTCACGCTGTAGGCTCTTTGGGACAAAACAACTTACACAGGCTACCCAGCAGAGCGGGACCATCTCAGGGCTACTGTAGGACCACCAGCCTCTTCTTCCTTTAGAATTCATTTTAGCTTTTACCCACCGGTACACTTTAGAGGCTCCCTATGTCCCCAACTACCCACTTCACACTACCTGGACAGAGCTAAGCTTGCCAAGTGTCAATTGTGAACTATTTAGGAAGAACAAATACATGTACTCCCTACTCCTAGGGAGCTGCTTCTGGCTGAAAAATATCACTCTGGATTTTGCAGGGAATTAGAGAAAGACTTATGTTCCCATCTGCCCCACAACATCTTGTTGCCTTGCAGGGAATCCAGCTGAGCACCACGAACCTCCTTCCCCAGCCCCTCTGGTTGTGTGTGCAAGGCAGAAACAAGCTGCTCACGAGGAATGGCAATGCCAGTGTCACCAGCCCAGAGGTGAGCACTGACAGGCACCAAACGGCACCACGCACAGCACTGCCACAGCAATGCTACCACCCTCTGCAATCTGCTAACCCTCTGGTGGCCACCTGTGCCATCCCAAGGAAGGAAGATGTGCCACCAGAGCCACCCCAATGCCACATAAACAGCCAGAAGGGACCTCTCCTCTCCCAGCCACTGCAAGCTCTCAGGGAGCCACGCTCCTTAAATCCCTCCCCGACACCACTATTGATCTCCCTTCCTTACAGCATCCAAGTACGTGTCCATGCGTGTGGCACGACAAAGGGGGTGGTGATAAGGCAGGAAATTTATCTAGATTAGTGATGTAATCCTCTCAAGCCCTCATGCCTGGCAATTAGCTGTACATGCCGATCCATACCTGCAGCATACCAGACACTGCTCTTCCTCGTCAATCAAAAGCTAGTGTAAAGCCTTCAGCATGGAGGAAAACAAACGCTGCAGAACCGATGAGGACCCTCAAAAGTCATCTTTACAAGGGGACAAAACTTGTGGACAAGGGGAGCAGATCAGTAGTGTCCTTTGCTTGCCTTATTTTCAAGTCCCAACTGAAAACTCGGAGGTGACCTGGGGCAGGCAGAACTGTGTTCCTGTTGTTGTTGCTAAGTTTTCCCCAATGTCCAAGGTCCTACCTGGGAACCGAATTTGAAGAGACAAACCTACCACCCTAAGATGTACTTTCGCTGTGACTGGGTGGGGTCTCCCTGCAAAACTTCCCCTCTCTTCTTCCTCACCCACCAACTGGTAGCAACAGGCTCCTGGTACCACAGGGAAAGCATAAAATAAGTGTTAATAACTTGGCTGGTTTGGGGATTACTTTGCTTCAGTAAAGGCCCACCTGCACTAAGACATAAGGATGGTTTGAGACAAGTTTAAATGAAAGGCAGCTACTAATTGACTAATTAACTAAATTGAAAAAGAAGTCACACACTTTTCTGAATTAGTCGGGGAATTCACTTCAAGCTCCCGAAGGGGTAAGCAGAACTTGTGCCATGGGCTAAAGAAAAGCAGTCAGAATATGCTTTTGATCCTTGTGCAAATATCTTGTCTTATTTTAAACAGGAAGTTTAAGTATGAAGTCACTTCCAGTGCTGCACAATCAAGAAATATAGGGTGAAGCACTGCAGTCACCTCCAATTGTATCACTGCAACAGTCTGTGGTAAAAGCAGGAAAATAAAATAAAATAACATAATGCATCACCAGTTTGCACATTTGCAGTTTTTTTAAAAGGGCAGTTTGTTACTGATTCAGCTGCTGTAGAAGGCAAGAGGGGAGCCAAAGAGTTAAGTAGGATGGCATGGCAGTTGTTTCACAGCAGTAGTAATAAATCCTCCGACTACAATAGTATCCTTGTTCGTACATTAATGACTAGCTGGAACAATTATGCCAATAGAAATGCATCTCCCAAAGCAACTGGGTGAGTTCAAGCAGTCAGTGGGAAAGGGTGCCAGAAAAAAAACTTAAATAACGTGGGAGAAATAGGAAAAGAGAATCAGAGAGAAGATGTGAGAACTGGAAATGAGGTCAGCTTTCCGACTCAGGGCCTGAACTTCTTGCTTGCTTGCTGCGGGCTCCGTTCATCGCACACCCAGCCTGCCCCACGTGCCCGTTCCAGGCTGTCACTATGTCCCTTCCCAGGCAGTGGCAGAGGACTCCATGCACGACCTGCTTCCACAACACACCTTGCTAGAGGAGCTTCCTGGCCAAAGCCCCACACCCGAGCTGCATGGGACCCCCAAGCAGGATGGTGCGGTCGCAAGCCAGTGAGCCTACCCTGGGCACCTGGGGCAGAGATGGTCTCCCACAGCTTCCCAAGCCCCACAAGAACCCACAGGGGTTGGCAGTGGGGTGCCCTGTGGCCCCACCAGCAACCCCTTCCCTGTGCACCCAGGGAGGGCGTGCGAGGGGAACAGGTGTGCCCAGCCCCAGCTTTGGCTTGTCCTTGATGGACCCAGGGAATCTACAGCTTTCCCAGTTGCTTGCAGACTCTCAAGTGCTTCATCTCCAGAGAAAGGACATCCACTCTCCCCTTTCCCCCTCTGGGCTTTACTCCGGGGCTCCAGCCCCTCCAGCCCAGTGCTGTTCAGAGCAGTTCTTCGAGCCTCCTCCCATTGGGGAGTGGTGGATGCTCCTCCAAAATTGTTGGTCCCCTTCTCTCTACTGCTTCTAAGGAGTAGGTTCCTGCCTGCTGCCTGTTTTGCTGTCCCACATCACCACCTTGCCCTCAGCAGAGGAAGCATGGGGAGCTGGGGAAGGCGGGCTTCCTCTAATGAGCTCCTTTCTTCTCTCTCCACCCATTCTGTCCAAAACTCCCCCCCCATGGAGCATCTGGTTATTAGGACATCTAATTTAGGAGGAGAAGTTCAAGTGACCTCATTAAAAGAAAGAAAGAAAGAAAAAAAAAAGGAAAAATAAAGAGAGAAAGGAGAAAGGGTGGGTGTGTGAAAGGGCAAGGCAGCACCCAGCAGGGAGAGTCATCATTTGTTCATTAAGCAAAAATGAGCCAGAACATCGGTGGAGTGACCCCTGACAACAAACGGCCCGAGGGGCAGAGGGGCTGGGGACACAGAGGTACCCAAAGAGCATGGGGAGCCAAGTGGCAGGGGCAGGGAGCCCAAGCATCATGGCTGCCTTCATCTCCCAGCCATGGAGACTTTACTCCCTCTCCAATGCATGCCTTTTTTTGCAATCCTGCTCTGTGAAGCTCCAGCCGAGGGTGACGCTGGCACACCGTCCTCTGCCTGGTGTCCCTGGCCATGGGATCTCCCCCTGCCCCGGCCACAGCACCTGGTGACATCCAGCCAGGCAGCACAGCACCACCAAGCACCCTCAGGGACTCCTTACAAAACACAGCCCGGGGTGGGGGGAGACACCCGGGGAGGGCAACAGCGGGGCCACCCTGACCACTGAGCCAGCTCACAGATCTCTCCTTCTCCCCTCTCCCTCTGCTACAATCTCACCTCTGGGAGGATTTGGGTCTCCGGCTGATCCCTGGTGCCACCAGGAAACTGAAGGCAAGGCTAAGCCACTGCAAACTAGGAGGGTAGAGCACATCAAGCACGCACCTCTTCCACCCAGGGTTAAGCTGATGCTTTTTACTTAACAGCACTTGCGAGCTAAGAGCAGGGATGTGGGAATTTGCTGTGGCTTAAGCCGGCACAGGGCAACCTGTTAAGCCACGGCCACCCAGAGCCCACAGGACAGCCAGGGAAAGGGAAAAAAACCATCAAACCACCCAGCAAACATGGAGCTGAGGAGCTGACGCAGCCTGAAGCTGTGCACGCAATGCTGTCTTGATGTTTTACACCTCTGAAGCCGAAGTTAAGGAATTACGGAAAAGGGAAGTTTACAAAATCCTCTTTTCTGCAATTTTTTAAAAGCTTTATTTCATGCCACCTAGCGCACTTAAGCGGGCAGGCAATAGAAACAGCTGGACAGGGAGAGAGGAGAGGAGTATCTTTTCAAAACAATCAAAACACATCTCAGGCCATATTCCCCCTGGACTATCATAATGCTTGTGGTGCTTTATAGGCAGGTGAGTCACCCTTCTCAAATACTGATTTTCAAGGAGGATTCTCCTCTACTTCAACTATACATGGAAGAGTAGGAGCAACACTGGAGATAAGAGTGCAGAGCTGCTTTCAGAGATTAGTGCCCCTGCTTCAAGAGCTCGGCAGAGATCACACAAGAGGTCAAAGCATGCACATGAGAGGTGCTTTTCTTTCATTTATGCAATAATGAAGGTTTTGAGACCTTGCAAGCACTTTTCTCTCATCTGCCTCCTGGGATCTGACCTGTCCTGAGAGCTGCAACGCTCCTTCTAGCCAGTCACTCCTTAAGCTCAGCGACAGGGATTTGCTTTTGCCTCTGGGGCAAAATGGCACAGACTAAGACATGCTCGAGAGACAACTTTTGCAAGTGGCATCTTTTAAACTAAATGTTCTAGAGGATCCCAAATAGAGAACCTGGTTCCATCCTCTCCGAACTCCACCGTCCAGCTGAACACACAAGAACAGAGCGCTTCAGCCCTCACAAAAAAAGCACCAAAGAAAGCACAGAATTAGCACAGAATTTACTCTCTATTACAGCCCAAATTTTTGTTCAGCTCAGTTCTGGGTCTAAAGCTCCAGAACTTTGTCTTTAGGGAAGAGAAAGTGAAAATGCTGGTGTCCTGACACACAGACAGCAAAGGAAAGACCAGAATTGCATCTTCTTCATATGCAGATTACTGGGAGAGATAGGGTGGTGGACAAGTAGATGAGAAAAAGTTTTGAAATCTAAGAACAAAAAAATCCCCCATATGAGCTAAGAGAGTAGAAATCTTTTCTTTCTCTAACAGTCCTGTTTAAAGCACAGAAATTGTTCATAACATATTAACAAACATACTCCTTCACCGGACAACAGCCACTACTGAGCCATGAAGTACAGTGTAAACCTCCCTTTTTCCAGACTGAACAACCCCGGTTCCCTCAGCCATTTCCCATAAGACTTCTATGTTCTCTAGACCTCTCATCAGCTTTGTTGCTGATGAGAGTCCTTCTCTGGACTCGCCCCAGAATCTCAATGTCTTTCTTGTAGTGAGGGGCCCAAAACAGAACACAATATTCAAAGTGTGACTTCACCAGTGCTGAGTAGAAGGGGATGATCACTTCCCTAGTCCTGCTACCACCACACTATTCCTGAGACAGGTCAGGATGCCATTGGCCTTCTTGGCCACCTGGTTCTTTTGGGCATTTCCAAGCTACTTTCTTCCAACAAGGTTTTGGCAGCTCAGAACCGTTACTCCAAAGCTGGCACTCCCATGATGAATGAAAAGCATAGTCTGGCTTTTGCAGGATGGAGTCCAAGTTCCCCAACCACGAGGGCCACCTGCTCTCCTCCTGCACTAAAGACTGTGGAAAGCAGAACTAAGACAAGTAATAAAAATTCAGCCAAACAGTTGACAGACTTACACCATCTGATCAAGGTATCATAGATAAAACCATGTAACATCCAATTCCTCAAATCTATTTTCCTGATGAGTATTTTTTCTACTGTACTTCTGCAGTTTTTCCTCTTACGCAGGTGGCTATGGTCATCTCTCTTTAAGTTCTTCATGTTTCAAGCTTCTTCTAGTTCAGGTAGTGGTGACAGAAGATACGAAGAGGGGAGGTGAAATCTGGTTCTTGGAAGGGCTTTTCAGACTGTGCAAAAAGGTATTCACTTGCTCCAGTGTAGCAACCAGCTAGTCCGGAAAAGCTAGTCTGGCACACACAACCGGTTGACTTTCTGCATGGGAGTGCCTGGCATTTTTCTACTGAAATCTTTTAATAAATGTATTTATTTTTATATTAATTGATCTGGCCATTTCAAAGCACACAATGCCCTTCCTTTCTCTCCCTTCTCCCATTCCACTTTCTCTCAGATTTCTGTGAACCTGTCTGGTTATCACCCCAATGACAGATGGTCACCATCAAGTTGGTTTCCCTGTCTCCCAAGTCAGTCATTGTCTGCAAGGCTTGAGCAGCATCTACACACACAGCTACAGAAGAGGACATTACTTTTCCTTACAAACTGTGCCATATTTGAAAGAAGTGAGGAAGATGACAGAGCTTCTTGAAGCAGTGGAAAGAGCAAGAACCACTTGATGGAAAAAATGACAGCTCTCCATCATGAAGTTCTGTACTGCCTTGGCAAGGTGCATGAAGAACCCCTTGTGTTCACCACCTCTAAGCACCTCCTGAAACAGAAAGACAGGCAGAAAGGATTCACTCAATAGTTATTTCCTGCCACACAAGTTGTATTCCAAATGTTTTTACAATGGCCTTAGACTCCTTTTATGTGGAGGGAGTGCAAGGACTATCCAGGGGAAGCTTTACTCCTACACAGAAGTGAGTGCTCCCTGCAACCTCAAAGAACTGACAGCAGAGAAACCACCAGGTGGTCTTCTGCGACACATGCTAAATGCTGAATGGCAGTATCATTTCAGAAAGAGATGGACGCTTTCTCCAGCTTTACAGCCACTGCTTGCTTGTCCTGCTCACTGAGTGATGCCCACAGGGCGAGCAGCCCCATAGGAAGACAGGTCACTTGAGGGCCAGCAGTATAGACGCTCACCACTGACAGTTACAGTCAAAAAGGAAAACAGTCTGAGTCTTGCAAAGTAGAGGTAGGTCTTTGTATTGACTTTACCTGGTAAGGTTTTGGTACCGGGGCTCTACAGGTGTGGCTTCTGTGAGAAGCTGACAGAAGCTTCTCCCACATCCGAGAAAGCCAATGCCAGCCAGCTCCAAGACAGGCCTGTCACTGGCCAAGGCCAGGCCATCTGCCACAGTGGTAGCACCTCTGTGACAACATGTTTAAGAAGGGGAAAAAAACCTGCACGACAGCAACCAGGAGAGAGGAGTGAGGGAAACTATGCAGAAACCAAGGTCAGTCAAAGGTGGAGGGGGTAGGTGCTCTACACACAAGAGCAGAGATTCTCCTGCAGCCCAGGAGACCTGGTGAAAACCATGGTGAGGCAGGCTGTCCCCTGCAGTACATTAATGGTGGAGCAGATACCCACCTGAAGCCCAGGGAAGACACCATGCCGGAGCAGGTGGATGCCCAAAGGAGGCTGTGACCCTGTGGGAACTCCATGCTGGAGCAGGCTCCTTGCAGGACCTGTGGACTGAGAAGCCCACGCTGGATCAGGTTTGCTGGCAGGACTTGTGACCCTATGGGGGACCCACACTGGAGCAGTCTGTTCCTGAAGGACTAGCCCCCCCCTGGAAGGAACACACCCTGGAGCATTTATGAAGAGCTGCAGCCTGTGGGAAGGACGCATGTTGGAGAAGTTCATGGAGGACTGTCTCTCCTGGGAAGAACCCAACACTGGAGCAAGGGAAGAGTATGAGGTGTCCTCCCCCTGTGGAGGAAGGAGCAGCAGAGACAATGTGTGATGAACGGACAGCAACACCCATTCCCCATTCCCCGGTGCCACTTGGGGGGAGGAGGTAGAGAAATCAGGAGTAAAGTTAAACCCAGCAAGAAGGGAGAGGTGGAGGGAAGGATTTAGTTTTTGTTTCTTAGTACCTTAGTCTGACTTTTAATTGGCAATAAATTAAATTAATTTCCCTGGGTCGAGTCTGTTTTGCCTGTGACGGTAATTGGTGAGTGATCTCCCTGTCTTTATCACAAAGACCCATGACCCTTTCATTCTATTTTCTCTCTCCTGTCAAGCTGAGGAGGAGAATGATAGGAGCTGCTTTGGTGGGGAGCTGGCATCCAGTCAGGGTCAAGCCACCACAGTCTTCTAGGACACAGTGCTCCAAGATTTCCAAGATACCCCAAATCCCTTGCAGGAGCCAGTGGGCATTTTAAAATAAACATTCAGGAAATAACTGAAATAACTCTTGCATTAAAGGAAGAAGAAGATGCTTTTGGTGCACCTATCATTAACCCAAAGGCGCAGACTGTATCAAAATAGCTCATTAAAAAAACCCACTCAAAACAGTAAAGAAATAAACAGTCACGAAATAAACTAGTAAATAGGAAGTTTCCACGATGTCTCCAGTGCAGGATCAATACCACCGACTCCAGCAGAATCCAGGATTTTATTAATAGCACTTCCAGCCTTCTACTGGTGAAGCCTCTGAGTGAGAGCCAAGCACAGCTGACACGCTGCTGTCCCCTGGTCTCCAGACAGGTCCAGGTCTCCCAGTGGGTTCTCGTTTCACCATTGCATCTGAGTGGAAAAGGCTCCACGAGCTGCTGGCTTCCCAGTGCCACTTGCTACCCTGCGGGTAAACGGCACAATGACCGGCGTGAGGCTTTTCACTCGCACTGCTGCTTTTCGGGAATGCCCTCAGCAGAGGTGGGTACTGGAGCTGAACTGGCTGAAGACACCAAAAAAGGCATGCCCATGAACGGCAGCAGATCCTCTGCTGGTGGCTGTCTGCTCAGCAGATTGGGGAAAGCACAGTGTAATGGAAATATCACCTGATATTTCAGCCTGAAGAGGCTCTCGAGCAGGAGGAGGGAGAGGGAAGCTCCTCACAGCAGTTAACAAGAACAGGGGATCTCTGGATCCCCCCTAAGAAAGAAAAACAAGGGAGCAAGACCCAGAGATAACGCTTTTAGACTGCTGAAAGAGAGGAGACTGCAGGATGGGGTTCTCATCGCTGCAGTATTTTTGGACAGTATCTTATTGCACCTCCAGCCTTTTTATCAGTCTCATGTTCACCTCTTCCTATAGACATATAGGCTTCAAGAGGAGACAAAAAAGGGAAAGATCTTTCTGTAAAGCTTCAGCAACCTATGTTTCACATCCAGAGGTGCCAACAGCTCTGCCTAAACTGCACCTCAGGCTGAATCTGCTCAGGGCCTGTTTCACTTTCTCCTGCACAAAGCTAATAGCTTGTCTCACAAGCATCTGTAAAGTCTGAAAGCCCAAGATATCTCATGTGGTCGATCTATGGCATGCAAATGAAGAACACATTGGGATCCTGATAAGATATTTATTCTTGTA
This sequence comes from Scolopax mira, assembly GCA_004320125.1. NCBI lineage: Eukaryota > Metazoa > Chordata > Aves > Charadriiformes > Scolopacidae > Scolopax > Scolopax mira. Next base: position 38,296 of record BJBW01009543.1, on the reverse strand, counting down.
TCACCCTCGCTCTTTACCATCCGTGAAGGGAATGTGAAACTTCTCACAACTATCTGATCCAAGTAGCTTCTTTGCAAGCATGTAGAACCAGAAATCAAGACGGGTTGATCTGCAGACTTATGACCAATTAGTCAACGCGAGTGACCACCACTTTGCTAAAAGCAGAGCACACCAACAGCAAATGGTCAGAGCAGATTAATTATTTAACTCACGGCAGGTGCACAGACCCCCAACCCATTTAATGGCTTTTCTCCTGCCACAGGAAAGGAGCCTGTGTGGGAGCCCGGCTGATCCCCTCTTAGCACTCCCATGGGGACAGGGAGTCTGCTGTAACACAGCTTATCCCCCAGGCACTCGCTGCTTATGCTGCAGGCTCTGCAGAAGCATTACCCCTCTGCCTGAGCTGTGAGAAGAGCAGGATACGGTGCCTGTCCCCACTGACAAAATGAGACTACAATTACAGTGTGAGTACACGTGCCCAGCTCCCACCCAACTATAGCAAGCGGCTACTGCTTAGAGAGTGGATAATGCTCTCAAACCCATACTGAGAGATGGGTAGCAGTCTCAGAATAAGTTTGAGATTTCATGAGATAGCTGGAGAAGTAGAGCAGATACCCACCACATATTAATATTTCTCTATAGGGAACAATGCAATGTTTGGTCAACCCTTAGACACTGAGTAAGCCAGCTGGAAGGCAACCATCGTGATAGCCTAATCAAGGAAAAGCAATAATTGCCCTTTATTAGATACCTAGGAATTCAACCATGAAGCAAAACCCACAGGAAATCAAGCTTCACTAGTTTCTCTGCTCACAAGTATTCTTCTTCCTTTATAAAAGAAAACTTCTCCAAACTCAGCACTGGTATCAGCACGCTGTCCTGTCTAAAGCAGGGCTCATCCACTCAAACAAAAAAAACCCCACCAGGGCCTTGTTTTTGTGTCTCATCCTTGCTCCTTGCCCATCAGTGTTCCAATCCCTGTAACCTAGACATACAAAGCAGGAGAGTTTTAAAGGCTATCGTATTTCAGATCACAGCTAAATTCCTGTAATCATGACCTTTTAAAAAGGAAAAAAGAAAGAGCTTTAACCTGTTTGGGTTTTTTTCTGTTACATTAAAATGGCAAGAAAGATCTTTTTTTTCTTCCCCTTAATTATTGTTTGGCTTTTTTTTTCAAAACCCTTGCTTGAGCACATTAGGTATTCAGGTCTCTTGTGCCCTGGCAGACTCAAGGGTGACTGAAGAACTAGTGGAGTCACGACAGCACAGAGGGAGAGTGGGGAAATCGATAAGGGAAGGGAGCTTCAGCCTGGCTCTTACAGCTTCCAAATCCCAGCTTGTGTGTATGAACAGGCTCACTTGGCAGAAAATTTCCTTGGAAAAGACTTGCTACCTGCAGCCCATTGGCAGAGATGGGAGAAGATGCCAGCACACACTTGAGGCTCCAAACAGCCCTTCCATGATTCCATTCTTCCAAATGCAACCACTCTACAGCAACATTAATTATACAGCAACACTGCACACTACTCCCCCACAATAAACAAGCAGGGAAGTGTTTCAAAAAAAAAAAAAAAACCAACCTGAAACAACCTTGTTTAAGAAAAAAGTTCATTCGTCTACCCATCACTGAAAAAAAAACCCAACATAAAAGAGACAGAATGCTATTTCCCCTTAAAATTCATTGCAAGTTTATTTGAGTACTCGATCATTCTCAGACATTCCGGATCTATTAAGGACTGGTTTATGCCAGAAAAATCCATGCAAAGTGATTTCAGTTAAACTAATGCAGCCTCTTATACTTGCCTGTTAAAATAGTTTTGCAGCAGACTTTAATCTGTGTAGTTTACTTTGATAAATTAAGGAATGTTAAGGGTGTCCACATACTATGGGTTAATAAGATTGTGGAAAAGACACACAGGGAAAAAGCAAAACTCGTATGTTGCAAGTGAAAAGCCAATTCCTTTCATGCCACCAATGCTAATTCAACCCCCAAGAGCACCCAAAACCAATATGAGAAAAATGTGAAGATTAAATTCCTAGGAGGCTGACAAATGTTCCTCCTTTACCCATAAAGCCACTGAGGTGCACACACTTGGCTTCAGTTAAGTCTGATGCAGGAACCCGTTCCAATGGCCCGCAAGACGTTTGCACCCTGGAAACAGTGCTGGTTTCAGCTGGGACAGAGCTAATTTTCTTTCCAGTGGTTCAGATTTGGTATGAAAGGAATGTCAATAACGCATATTGGTTTAGTTGTTGCCAGGTGATGTTCATATTTTTTTCAAGGACTTCTTTCAGCTTCCCATAGAAGCTGAGAGCAAGCATAGACAGAACAATGGAATCATGGAATTGCCAGAGTTGGAAGGGACCTCTAGAGATCATCTAGTCCAACCCCCAGCTAAAGCAGGATTGCCCAGATCACATGCCAGTGGAATATTCCATACCATAGACATCATGCTCAGTATATAGATGGAGTTAGCCAGGGGGCAGGTACTCGTGACTGCTGCTCAGGAAGGTACCAATTCACCCAGTGGTGAGAGTGACTTGTGCCATCGTTATTATTGTTGTTATTATTATTGTTATTATTTTCCTTTCCTGTTATTGTTCTCTTAAACTGTCTTTATCTCAACCCATGAGTTTCTTCCCTTTCCCCTCCTTTCCTCCCTGCCCTTCTGGGGGAAGGGGGAGAACTGCATGAGCAGCTGCGTGGTCCTAGCTGCTGGCTGGGGTTTAACCATGACAGAAACACGTGCTGAGATTGAGGAAGAGGCAGCCACGTCCCCTACCAACATACCACCTCCACCCTGAGTGCAGCAGTGGAGCTGGGGGGCAATGGATGTGCAGCCTAACAGGGGCTAAGAGCGACAACTGGCCTGCTAAATTGCACCTCCACCAGTCTCCTGCTTCCTTTTTTTTTTATTTTAAGCTATGGTCAGTCAGGTCGCTGTGACTCAATGTTTTTCCTTCAAGGAAAAGAGTCGTGCATCTGCTTCCCACCTCTAGAATTCACCACTGCTGTGGTCTTACCCTGGGCGTTGATTAATAAGCTGTTCACATCGGTTTTGAAACAGGACTCTCCAGTAAACCACGCAGCACAGGCCTCCTCCTGAAAATGTTCTCTCTGTGGTGGGACAGACACACGCAGCCCCAATCACGCATGCACAGCAGGGATGGCAGCAAGACTATCCCTAGTGGGAAATCAGGCACACCATAAAGGAACTCCTCCACTGTGAGGGGAGGAAAGCCAAGGTCTTTCCCCATGTTGCTGTGCACAGTGACTCATGGAGTCGGTCAGCACTGAGGATGCCAGGCAGGCTTGGAGCATTTCTACCCCATTCTTCTACCTGCCTGCCCCAGCCACCCACAAGTGCAAGCAGTATCACACCTCCCCAGAGTAGTCTGACTTCTTATATCAGAGCTGCATCCCACCAAGCCAAGAAACGCCCCAGAACATCAAGGACCTAATGAGAAACAAAAGAGGTGACCATCTTGCAAATTCTCCCAATAGCCCACTGGGACGTTGGGTCCTCCTTAGCAAACAGGGTACCACGTGCTCTCTTTCCTAAAAACCTCCAACCACCTTCATTGGGACACAGCAAAACAGATCAAGACATGACAAACAGCCCCCCCGCCCCGAGCCCAACACTTTTGAATGGAAAATAGTGGCATTTTCCCAATGTAAGATCAAAGTCCTTTTTGTTCACTGGCTGGCAGGGAGCGCCTTGCTGGCTGTGCAACCCCAAGCAAGCACTGAACCACCACCTCTCCGGTCCCCCCACATCTGGAGGGAGAACCAGTGGTGCCCCAGGAGAGGCTGTGCTTATTATCAACAGCAGCACCTCCTGGAATATAGCCCCACGGGAAAGAAAGGCTGGATCGTAACCCGCAGCCAGGGACACTCACAAAAAGAAGACACCATCAGCTTTACATGCTCAGGAAACTTCACCTCACTGAAAAAATAATTGCAATGTGTGGGTTTTGTTTGTTTTTACAAAGCCCTCAGTAATCATCATATCATTAGAGGAGATTATGGAGCACCTCTGCTGATATACTTAACAGCATGCACCTGCAAAAAACTCTCTTTTTCCTTTTAATTATTTCCCTCTTTCCACTTCTGCTTTTTTAAAAATTTTATTATTATTACTTTCATTGTTTTTCTGCAGATTTCTCATTTATCTTCTGACTTGGCCATTTAAATTTTAATAAGAGGCTTTGCCGTCTATCTCCTTTTTCTTCACAGGCCCTGCTTTATTTTCTGCCTCTTCTCGGTCCCCCCAGCCTAATTGTTGTTATTATTTTTAACCTTCAGTAGTTTCCTTTGCTTTTTTTTCTCCGCTCTAATTTCTCTCTGCTCCTGTTTTCCCCCTCTATACTGAGTCCCTTTCATCCCTCACCTCCCTCTCGCCCCCAGCCAAGCATCCAAATACACGTGGAGAAGCGTAACCGAGCATAAATATGAAAGGGATCATCCAATTTCAGCAAAACGCTTGCCCCTACCAATTCAAATATTGACTTGTAATGATTAAGTCGAAGAAGATCATAAAATTTTTATTTATTTTTTTTTTTAACAGAGCTCTGCAGGTCTTTAATAAACCTCAGCCTCCGCCTCGATGGCAGCCAGGACTGCAGTTGCTGAGCTGTTTCCTATGCATTACAGCAGATTTGCTCCAAGGTAAGCGAGAGGGATGCCTGAGCCAGGAGCTTGAATTATAAGCGAGGAGATTTCATTCCCCAGTTGCTGGTTTATTGAAATTCAATGCCTGCCTCTCACCTGCCGCTTTGTTATGCTAACCTCTTCTGGATGGCCTAAAATTTCCAGTCCACGGTGCAGGCAAGCAGCCACGCTCCCATCAAACCCGGGGAATTGTGCCTTCCAGCAAGACCTGCTGGAGGAGGCATCAGCAGAGCCTCTCATGGGGCACATCTCTGTCCCATCGCTGAAAAAGGTGTCATCCTCTTAGAGGGATGTAGGTAATGGGGTGTCACAGAAGGCTAGCCTCAGTGTAGGGGGGACACCAGACGACGGTCACACTGGGCACCAGCTGATAAGAAGGGCTATGCTGGATTCCTCTTGCCTTAGGAAAGGACTCACCTAGGTTTTGAATTCCTTGCACAGAGCACTCCCTGGGGTCTTGTAAGCCTCACCTGACAGCCCTAAGAGCATTTGAGCTGGAGGAGTTCAGGGCAGAGCAGCCAGCCAGTTCCTGGGATGCCAGTTTCCCCTGGCCCAATGCCCCAGAGTCCCATCTCACCATCTGAGAAGAATCTAATAATAATTTGGAATATTAAGAAAAATTTCTTCACTGGAAGGGTTATCAAGCATGGGAACAGGCTACCCAGGGAAGTGGCTGAGTCACCATCCCTGGAGGTATTCAAAAGACACATATACGTGGTGCTGAGGGACATGGTTGAGTGGTGGACTTGGCAGTGCTAGGTTAATGGTTAGACTTGATGATCTTAAAAGTCTCTTCCAACCAAAACAATTCTATGATTAGATTAAAGAGAGATTAAACACACACGCAGTTCACTGTGCCCTGAAATAAGCACGTGAAGGAGCCATCAGCCCCTTTCATTGCTCCTTCTGGAAAGAAATGCAGAGGCACAAGAAGAACAAAGCATGACCCATGCCAGCCTGGCACACAGCGAGTATGCAGACAGTGAAACCACATTTGGCACGTAACAGAGCTCTTGCTGGAGAGTCACACTGCACTTTGCAAATGTTTCATTAAAGGTAAGCCTTCCTGAAGGGAAGAAAATAGCATTCTCCTTTCCCAAAACAGGGGAAAACGTGCAAAAGCTGACTTGTATGTACCCTCTGGGTAAGGCAGCAAGACAGAGCACATCCTCTATCCTGGTGTTGAACATCCTATATCCTATTGATGATCTGAAAGGTCCCTTCCAGCCTAGACGATTCTATGAAGGTCCACCAAGGAGTATGACAGTCTTGACACAGCACTGCCACAGCACTGCCAAAAATACTGTATTTGCAAAGAGTGGGATGGGACTTGAGTAGAGTACTAAGTCAATTCCTCACTTTCTGTGCTGTCTCCCCCACTTCTAGAGGAGACAAAAAGCTGCTGCAAATAGTAGGGAAGACTTCACTTCTCGACAACCTGGGTGCTCAAACCTGTCTGAAAAAGAAAACAGACTACATCTATTTTTGTTTTATCAATATCTTGACTTAATTCCCATTCACCTAGGCTTTAAACTGGCTGTTCATGCCTGCTCCCAGCCATGGAGATGCCCCCAGTAACCCAGAAAGCCCAGATTTGCTAGAGTAAGCCTACCACACCCTTCCAGATGCTTCTGCCCCGAGCACATCCATGCACGAAGGTGCTCACGTTTAGTGATCCACAAGAAAAGCAGGTCTCGCCAGCACAACCAGCCCCAGCGCAGTGACCGCAAGCTCTGCAGAGGGAAAGCTTTTTTGAAAGCCTCCCAAATTCCTTAGCATCTCCCCGGGCTGCTTTCCCCACAGGGCAGACCTCAAACTGGTCCCTCACCGGGAAGAAAGAAATAGAGGGTAGGGGGTTGGAGCCCCTCTGCTACAAGGACAGGCTGGAGGAGCTGGGGTTGTTCAGCCTGGAGAAGAGGAGGCTCCAGGGAGACCTAATAGCGGCCTTCCAGTACCTGAGGGGGCTACAGGAAAGCTGGGGAGAGTCTGTTCACAAAGGTCTGCAGTGACAGAACAAGGGCTAAAGGGTATAAACTGGAGAAGAGCAGATTTAGATTGGATATT
>BJBW01009543.1:19743-31468 GCA_004320125.1 Scolopax mira | reverse complement strand
GAGGCTCGACAAGGCCCTGGGCAACCTGGTCTAGTTGGGGGTGTCCCTGTGACTGCAGGGGGGTCGGACTAGATGACCTTTGAAGGTCCCTTCTGGCCCAGATGATTCTATGAAATAAATAAACCAAAACAGAATAGAATACACCCGTTGTGTGGGCTCAAGCAATTTTAATCAAACTAATGTCTGCCAAAAGGGGGGCAGAGGGGGTGGGGGCAGGGAGGGATTACGGTGCCACTTGTTCAAAGCGCTCCCGTTTATCCCACATCCGAGCTCCCGACAGCAGCGAGGAGCGTGGGCGGCACAAGGCGGGCGAGCACCGAGCCGGTGCTTCGTTTTAGTCACCGTCTGCTGCTAATGTCAGCCAGGGAGCACGCCGGGGACCCACGCCTCAGCCCCGCGCCGCCTAATTACACACCGACAAAAGCACCCGGGGGGAGGAAAATAAAAAAAGAGAGGAAACCGAGCATCTGAAAAAAATCATGGATAACTTAGAGGGGGGTGGGGGGTGAGCTAGGGAGACCAGACCTGCTTCCCCCGGGGCTGAGGGAGAAGGGATAAAGCATGGTGGAGGAGAGAGAGCACCTGAGCCCCAGTGGGAATGGTCATGCCCTGCAGCGGTGTGAGGGCACTAGAAGAGGAGAAGGGGGATAGCATGACAGCTCTGCCCAGGCATCGAGGAAATGGGGTGGGCAGAGGAACGCTGAAGAAGCAATTGCGGGCATCTCCAGGTGTCCTGACAGAAGGGGATGTCAGCAACGTGGAGAACCGGCCTGAAAAAGTTTTGGGGACTGTTTGCTGCAGAAGCACTCTGCAAAGCCCTGGAGCTGCAGGAGAGAGAGAGGAGCTGGTGGCTCATGGGGGTATAATGATGTTTGTGCCAGCCATGTCAACACCTGGCATGCTTCAGAAGTGGCAGAGAGAAGCTCATGCAGGAGCAGGAGAAGGGGATCTCTGTCCCTCTCCAGATTACACAGCCCTGTGAGCCCCCATCCCTGCCTCTCAGTTACCCGCTGCTCAGCCATACCGATGCCCCCTGGCCCTGCAGAGAACACAAAATACTCATTAACCGTGTAGGGGAAGCGGTCCCTTCACTATGATACCTCCCTCCCACCTGAGACCCCCCTGCTGCGGGGGAGAGCTGCTCAAGAGCGGGTTCCTGGGAGGGCTCAGGTATTAACTAACCCGTCCTGGGGACAGGCCACAGCTCCCAGGCGGGGATTAAAGCCAGCCAAACAAGAATTTCAAACGTGCATCCGGCGCATTCCCCACAGCAGCAAATAATCAGGTGCCAAGGAGGAGATTAACCCCGTGGGACCGAAGGAAACAAAGGCGTAAGAGCTGGTCTGTTCAAGAAGCCGCTGCCGCTTCTCCCAGACCAACACAAACCTGACTAGCAGACACGAGGGCAGCGTGAGCCTGCGTGAGAAATGCTAATTGCTAGGAAATAGAAGCCTCTGGTTTTATGCAGATCCACAACAAGCAGCATGAAGGTCCCTGCAGTAGCTATTGCAGCAGAGGTGGTGAGCCAGGTGGGCTCTTACCCAGGTCGTACCATGGGATGCACTGCTTTAGAGTTTATTTTAGGGGATGGTGAGCAAGCCACAGGGCCCCAGCCCCTGCTCTGCCAACTGCCAGACCTACAGCACACAGCAGTTTTGGGAACCCATTGCTGTGCCCTCACAGCTCCTTGCTGGGAGTCAAAGTGATGCAGGCTGCTGACCAAGCAGCAGGGCTATGGGGACGTCTTTGCAAGCCATACAGCCTGATGATTTTGGGGAGGGGAGGAGACACACATCGGCCAAACTGGAGAGGTCGCTGTACCTGCAGAGGCAGGGGAGCTGGGTTTGCTTGTTCAGGGGACTACCTGTTCAAAGCTGGGATGGGGCATCACCCGGCACAGAAGAAAAGGCTGCTCCTCGCCTGCAGGCATATGCAGCCCGTGCCTCTTTTGGGAGGAGGCTCTCCCTGCACGCTGGCTGGCAGGCTGACGACTGCGAGAGACTTTCACGTGCTCCCTACTCAAGCGCTAGGACGTGTGTCATGACAGGCTTCAAGTGACACATCCCTCACGCTCGCGCTGCTGCAACAGCAACAGGGTTCCCAGTCCAACAGCCTCCAGCAATACCACCTTGGGCTGTGATCTTGTCAGGTTTCATAAGCTTAATCAGGCTCTGCTCTGGCTGGGGTTTCACCAGCAGGCTGGCTGTCCTGCTGCTCCAGACAGCGGCCCTGAACGCTCAACAGCAGCGTTCTGTCCTGGCAGCCAACAGGAGGATCTGCATTTCAGTCTTGACAACTTCAACCAGTAGATAATATGGGACAGGACGGGCAGCCCTTCGGGCATCAGCTTGGTGGACCAGTAATAGGCTAGAGACTGTGGTGGCTGGCTTAAACACACTATACGTTAGCAACAATGGCAAGCACCTTCTAGCTTTTCAGGGACAGGTCCGACGAGTGGAGGGTTTTGGGGTGGCTCCTGGGCACACATATCATCTAAACCATCTTATTAGCACAAACTGTCCACAGTACTCCAGCTTGACTTGGCCCTATCAGAGCAGGTTGTGACCTGAACACACCACAGGAGATGACAAGTCCATCTTTCTGTAGCGATTGTCTGCGACAGGGCTGTCTGCAGAAACTCATCCCATGGCTGCCATGGGGCATCGCAGCACCCTGAGCTGGCACCGTGCTTATCGACAGCAATGGGCTCTGCCTCAGCCTGACCCACGGATGGCACCCAAAGCCACCGCACTGCCTCCCAGCCCAGCGTGCTTCTGGTGTCCCTGTTCCTCCTCTCCCCTTCCCTCCATCAACATCAGACCCTCAGCAGGAGCCTCTCGAAGCAGATGGGATCCGATGTGCCCGGTGTCTCCCAGGATGGGCACGCAGCGGGGGCTGCTCTGGCCACAGACACAAGGAGGCAGAAATGATCTGAGAGTGCCGGGTGCCTGCCTCTCACCAGCTCCTGTGACTCACCAAGTCACTTCAAAAGGAGTTCCTCAAAGCCTCCGACTTCCCAGTTGCAAGGGGAGAGGAAGAAAGAGAAGGAGGCAGCAGCACAAACATAATTACTGCATCCCAGAGGCCCTGATGGAAGAGAGCACTGAAACGCCCACAGCCCGCTCGGGGGTCAAGAGCCCCAAACAGCATCTGGGGCACTTGAAATACATGTAGAGAGGGAAGGGGAAGAGCCCCCATGAGGCACCCGCAGAAGGAGGCCAGGGTCTGTACCTCTAGCATCTTTGGGGCCTCCTCCCATTGGAGGAAGGAGCAAGATGACTCCTTCCACCCCAGCAACATTCCCTCACTGCTCATCCCCATGTGCAGCCCTCCTTGCCACAGCATCTCCAGGATGCCACCCTCTTACATGCCCCATTGTGTGGCACAACACAAAACCTCCCGTCCAAGGTCTTCCCACTGGCACTTCCACACTCCCTCTCCCCTTCCCAGTGCTGCTGTCCCTGCCTTCCTTCCTGCTCCCTTTCCAGCTCGATTTCTTACCTGCTATTCCCCCCCAACCCCTTTTTCTTGTTTTTAACTCCCTGACCTCCAGTCTCCCTCAGCCTGCTCACTCACTGCCTTGTACACCTCCATCTGCTCCCCTTCACTTTGCCCAGTCCAGCACTGGGACAACCACAACCTTCCCATTCCCCAGCAAGGGCAGGAACCCCTCAATTCCTTCTGACCACACTGCAGCCAAAGGGCTCCATCTTTGGCTCAGCTTACCCTGCACCCCAGAACCCAGCTTTGAGGCAGAAGCCCCTCATGCAAAGGGACACTCATTCCCCCAGGGCAACCTGTGCCAGCCACGGTGTCCTCCAGATGGACTCAAACACTCACGTAGCTTCAGCTGTGGCACAGCTTCAGTGGGGCTTTTTGGGTGATGGGTAGCACTCCTAACTGTACAACTGTGCCACCACACAGGTGTGGCCTGAGCAGCATTCCCCACTGGTGACACGTTGGCTGCAGAAGGGAAGAGGCTGGAAGCATCCCTGTGGCCATAGCACGTCTCTGTGCTGTCCCAGAGTGGCTGCCCCTCTCACAGCGACCTTTCTGGCCAGCAATCACAGCCAGGGAGCTCCCCCGAAGCACAGTCTCCCAAAATGAACCTCTCACACCTCTGGCAGCCCTACCTCTCCACCAGCATCCCCTTCCCTGTAGGCTAGCATTGCTGGGCCAGCGCTCCCACCCTCTAGCTGCAGTGCCAGGTGGGCCAGCCATCCTGCACGACCCTCACCTGCAGCTTTGCAAGGTTTCCTATCTGCGGGCAGCTGGCATCACTACACCTGAAAGAGCAAAAAAGACTGCCGTAGCACCTGCGGTCATCTGTGGCATGCTGGTGCAATTCTTCAGCAGACAAGCCTCAAGAACCTCACGTTAGCCCTCTGACAAGTAACCTGCTGCTTCAGGATCTTCTCTGCCTTTCCACGGAGCAGCACAATGCCATAAAAAAAAAATCATTCTCTCTCAATCTTCTCACCCTCAGGAAGTTTAGCATTACAAATTACAGTCATGAAATGCATTTGGTATGGCTTTATAAGGAATGGCTTTATAAAAATCTTGCTCTCTTCAGTAGGCAGCTAAAAATGAAGAAGGCCAGGGTCTGAGAAAGTTAAGGGCTCAGAGCACACCATGCCAGAAGCATCCCTGTCCAGAAAACCCTGCTCGCCATGACATCATACTTCCCCAAGGCAGGCATCCCTAGCTACAACATTTCTTTGCAGACACCTAATTATCATTTTAACTAGTACACAATAAGTAATAAAGTCCTAAAGTGTGCAATATATTGAAACACACAGTGTCAGGGACCAGAGCAGGACAGAGCAGGGACACTGAAGGGCATCCAGCCCATTAGTACCAACACAGCAAACAGTGGATCCCTTAAGGCAGAGGCTCATTCAGATTTTAAGTGGGGGAGCAGAGCAGCCCCACCTCTTGCCTCAGTAGGGCCAGAGGGTAAAAATCACGTTTCCCTCTGCATTCAAATGTGCCTTTGTTCAAGTTCACCCCTTTAGCTCTAGCTTTGCTCTTCTTTGTAGGCTGTCTAGAAATGTCTCTTGTTGATGGCAAGGGCAAGTGGGGCGGCTAATCCCATCCCATTAGCATCCTCTGAAATACTCCAAGGACTGCAGACACTGTCTGGGAGAAGGAGGCTCTCACTAAGCCAGTAGGACTTCTGGATGTGTGCACACACATCCAGCCCCAGAGATGTCCACTGTCAATAAAGCCTGCTGGAGGGAGGGAGAGCATCAAAAAACAGCCCACTCATAGCTGAAAAGGAGACTTTTCTCCTACAGGCACAGCTTCCCCAATGCCCCCACTGCTCTTCTTTTCTGAAGGTGGCATGAAAATCTTAAACTGGGGGAAACCCGTTAGTGTAAACCTGACTGAGTGCCATCCCACAAGGGCTGGAGAGGGAACATGTGGCACCATGCAACCAGCAGCAGAGCTGCTGGGTACCCCTGTGGGGTTCATAGAAGCTACTTCCCCCCTCAAACAAGGAGCCAGAGCTGCCTGCAGCACTCTCACATTCCTTGCAGCTCTCCTTTCCATTACCTCTTCTATTTATAAACAGCTGTTTGGCAGTATTACTAATCAGTGCCGCATGGAATAATGTTACGTTTCCCTCAACATTACTATTTTATCTTCTTTCCTCCCCACCTCCAGCTGCTGCTTTCCTTCCACCACCCCCAGCCTGGAAAGCAATATTACATTCTTTCATTTTATCCAGGCTCTACTTCCCTGATAATGTAAACAATTTACTTATAACCCATGCAAAAAAAAAAAAATTAAATACTGTTAAACCCACTTAAAATAAATACTTGCCGAAGGAATATCAGCTGGAGACTGCTCTCTGACTTATAATAATCCCCCTGCGCCCAGGGAAATCCTCTTAAACCTATATCAGATAAAGATTGTAAAACCGTTATAGGGCTAAACTGCCAGGGCAGCCACAGAATCAAGATGGAAAAATCTCTCCTCCCAGCTTCTCCCTACCAAGGGGCAGCTGCATTCCAGTGCAGGTCAGGCTTCCATCTCAGCACATGAAATCAAATACTTGTGCTGCAGAGCTCAGTGGCGTGGGACCCTGCACCACCAGGGTCAGAGGGACCAGAGGGAGTGGGAAAGGCCAGTCCTGCTGGGGCTTCAGGCTAGAGGATGAGGCAGGCAGCCTTGGGACCCAAAGAGTCCCCCTGGAGCACCCAAAGTGTTCTTTCCTTGCTGCTCGTTCAGCAAGCAGCCAAAGCAGGGCAGAGACCCTCTGATGCTCTACACCAGAAGAAATCTTCCACACAGGATGCTGAACAGCCACGTTTCTAAATGAGCAGATAAGGAGCCCAAACCAGAAGTGTCATACTTACATTTCTGAGCCCTCCTGGGGGGCAGGATGGAAGCAGGAGGCTTTCAACTTTGTGTTATCCTATCTGATAGGACGAAAAAGATCTGATGCACAGTCAGTAATACTGCTAGGGGCTTTTGGGCTTGTGCCGCTCTGCCTGAGCGCCGGTCCCCAGTTTGACTTTATTTTGCTTTTTTTGTAATTCTTCAACAAAAAGATGTGCATCTCCCACAGCAATGAGCATGCAGCTTTGTGGCACAGAAGCAGGTGGGCTCAGCGACGGGCACGGCGCTTGCCCTCCTCTACAAGGGAACATGACCATTCGCCACCGAGACCTGCTTGTTCTTCAAGATGACCTGAGAAAAGCAATGACAGAAAAGCTGTTTCTGTTGATGGTAGAAACAGCTGCCTCTCAAGGCAGCATACCAAGAGAAATGCAGTCTGAGGGGCTGGAACTAGAGAACAAATAAAGCAATCCTCCAGGGGAAAGAAATTAAACCACAAAAAATCCCCTGAAAACAAACAAAAAAAAAAAAAAAAGAGTGGGAAGAAGGAGTAAGCATAGCAAAAACCTCCCCAGGGAGGCAGCATGAAAAATAGGCAACGTGGAATGTGAAATTTTCCCTGGTAATCGAATAACAGGCTGCTCCATCGCAGGATTTCTCAGCGCTGCAGCTGGCTGGAGCCACGGGGACCGTATTCCACTTTCAGAGTTCACTGAGCAATTGCTAAGGCAGGGGACGGGTGCCATATGCTACCAGCTGTGCTCACAGTTACCGCTTTCCCCATTGAACGCCGAGAGACTGTTGGGAGGCACAGAAGCAGAGAAACCTGCCTGCTTGGTACCTCGCCACCCGGTATTCTGGCAAAGCTGCCAGGAATGCCTACAGGCTCTGCCGGAGGGTCTGGGAGCAGGTCCCCGTGCCAGGGAGTCACCAGGCTGCGCTGGCTGCTCAGCCCCACCAGGACCCATCACTCCATCGAGGTGGTCGATACGGCCGGGGGCAGCACCTGGAAAGTGGCCGAGCCCGCAGAAGGTAGGAGGCAGGTACCAGGCTCTGCCCATCCCACATGCCAGCCTGCTGGCTCCACCACCTGCTCACCTCACCCAGCCCAGATCCTTCTGGCTCTCCTTTTGTGCTCTTATTATTTTTTTTCATCCTCCAGAGCTTCTCTCAGTTGTGCATGCAGTGAAAAGCAATCATTTGGGTGAAAAAAACCACACCCAACCATAAAATAGTTTGGGGGCTACCCAGAGCACACTGGAAGGAAATATTAAATTCAGAGTGGGAGGTGGCACCGGATTATTTCTAACACAGATGACCTCTTGCTTCCCAGCATTAGCAAGCAGAGCCTTGAAAGATCTCCCTTGCATGCCCAAGGTCACTTTCTTGGAAAGGATGGAGAGCCCAAGGTCCTGCATTGGGATCTCTGTCAAATGATTCTTCTATACTAGTTAAAGACCTTTGCATCCTTTACCTCCTATCGGCACTTAACACCCCAACATTATGGCAACCTACACAAACAGCCTTATACTACCTTTCTCAGAGGGACAGACTGAGAGGCATCCTATAAACTAGTAAGACACTTAGGATTACCAAATACCTCATTTTACCAGGAACTGGGAAAGCATATGGGAAGAGTGAGCAGAATAAGAAAAGAGGGCACATGACTGAGCAGTGTAGCTTTTGCAGCAACTCCTTTCAGGGCAGCAGAAAACCCTAAGCCTCACAGCATCATTGACACCAAGAAGGCACAGGGCTCAGGGGAAGGGTGAGTGTCATGGTCCCATCAACCATGGGAGAGATGCCCCAGCAGAGCCGAGCACAGCTGGAGCCAGCGAGAGAGCAGACCAGAGGGCAAGACTCCAAGCCTTCAGAAAGGAGACTTTTGCAGGGGAAAAACTGCTTTACTTTTCAAAGATCGTTTTAACTGACTGCTTTGATTTTACCATTCAGGCTCAGTGCTGCACAGAAACCCATCCAAGCAAAACCCTACGGCTCTTTACAGTCTGAAGGCAAGTCAGCATTTGGGCTTCTGCATCTCCCTTCCTGACAAGTAAGAGACAGGAGAAAGTCTGGAAGTGAGAGGGCTCATTTTAAAGACCAGCCCAGATTTGCAAGCAGAGGGGCTGCACAATTGCCTGAAGCTGTATTCATTTACATTTTTAGAAATGCATTTTAGAGTACTTTTTTTTTTTTTTTAACAATGCATAGGTACAAGTGTACAGACAAGCATAAAAAAGGACACATATTCTTATTGTAAATCTTCTTCACGCGCTAGCTAAATTTAAAGAAGTACCTCTACCTCAAAAGGGACAATGTAGGGAAAAACATATGGAATACAGTGATGTGCCCCAAATGTGTCTAATGCCAGGTTTTTTTTAAGAAATAGGTAGGTGGACAGGGGAAAGAAAGAATGAATTATTTCCACAACTGAGAGCCCTTCCTGCAAAGCACATCACACCACCAAGGTGCCTGCAGTTTTGAGGAAGGCAAGGGAGGAAAACCACCAACAGCTAAGAAGGGAGAGAAAGTGGATGCAATGGGTTATCCTTTTTTTTTTCAGGTTACACTCTGCCAACAATTGGTTCCATTTCTCCTGCGAAGATAAAGGTGGAGAAGGGACGTCAGGTAATACAACAATAAGAAAGTAAAAAATAAGGTTAAGTAATTCCAGCAGGAAAGAAAAGGAGATGGCATGCTGCAACAAAACAAGAGTAATTGGAAGTGTTTACCAGGAACAAATAACAAAAGGGGGATGAGATGAAGATGCACAAAATAATGAGTGAGCCTTGTCTAGCAATATAAGGAGACGTAGAAAGATTTCTGCTCTAAGTTTTCAGTTATAACCTGAATGGTATCTACAAAAAATAGTGTTTTAAAAAAGCACAAGGGAGAGCTAGCCCATGCCATTCATTGCCAGACTGTATATGACTAAAGCCAAGATTAAAAACAGACCAGAAAAAAAAAAAAAAAGATGAAAAAAAGAGACTGGAAATTTAAACAGGTCTTTGTGCCTTCCTCCTGCCGGCAGGAGTGTTAGATCTGGAAGGGGCACGGAGCCTCTGGACTGGCCTCACACATGCCCAAGCCCCAGGGGGCTGTAGGGGAGCATCCCCTCCCTGATGGCTCCAGAGCTCTGGGGTTCTGGCTTCCCTGGCACCACGGGCTACAGCCCCCCCCTCCTCTATTTGCCCCACTGCTTCTGCAAGGGCACAATGAGGCGAGCTTAAGCAGCTATGCTTTCAAGACATGACTAAGCAGGGCTGGAGATGCATCCTATTCAGCATCATTACCAGGCAAAGCTGAAATATAAGCCTTTGTTTCTAACTCCCTCTATCCAAGGAGCTCAAAGCACTTCACAGTTATTTAGCTTAGACTTTGTGAAAGGCTTGTATGCTATTATCCCTAATTTTACCAGCTGGAAAAACAGTAAGGGAGACAGGCAGTGCCGTACCCAGGGACGCACAGCGGGCTGGCAGCATGATGTAGGATGGGACCTGGACGCCTGCAGCCCCCCACTGCTCCGCACCGTCAGGAACTGGGTACTCTGGTTTCTTGGTGCAAGTCCCCAGGGCTGTGCCCATAGGAACTGCCAGAGGTAAATATATTTACCCCTCATCATCCTTCCCAGGTTAACAGACAAACACTCCTTTTCCATCCATAGCAGGAACAGGAAGAAAAAGCAGAACAGCACAGGTCAACCTTTTTTTTTCCCCAAGGCTACTACAGAGAGATTCAGGTATGTAAAGGAGGACAGTGAGAACAAAATACCCTGTGTCTAGCTGCAGAGGACCACCTACGAGAAGGTATTTGTGTTTTTTTTTTTTTTTAAATGTCAGCTAAAGGGGAATTTAAAAGTGAAAGACATTTTACTCCTCTGGGGAGCTAATTACTGCAACAAGCATAGGCCAAACAGGCGAAGATGAATGTAACTCACAAAGCAGGAATTTCAACACCACCAATCCTGGAACAGCTTGGCCAAATAAAACATACATATGCTCCACAGAGGTAGCAGAGCCATCAAGACGGCCTCAGAGAGATTAGGACGTTTGAGTTTAGGGTCTTCAAATTCTACCTTCATAAATCAGATCACAGTAATAGCGACAAACTCCTGCAACCTCTCTAAAGAAATAAGAGACACACGAAATGTAAGAAATATAACAGAAAAAAAGAATTTGGGGATGTACAACAGGTCCTTGCTGTTCTCACTTGGTTGAAAGCACCCATGTCGTACTCTTCTCTAGCACTAACATCACCACTATATACCACTTCACACCCTTCCTTAAACACCCCCTCCCTTCAAACTGCTGCCTAACAGTGGTTTCTACTGCACAGCAGCCAAGCGGTTCATCACGGGATCACAGGACAATTCAGGGTGGAAGGGACCTCAGGGAGTCTGCAACACAACTACAGGGTCAAGCAGGGTCAGCTCTAAGGTCAGAGCAGGCTGCTCAGGGCTTGATCCTGTCAGGTCTTGAAACCCTCCGGAGACAGACCCGTGCAACCTCTCGTGGCAGTCTGAACTGCTCGTGGTTCGATTTCTGCCTGCTGTTGCTCGTCTGCAAAAAGCCTGGCCTCCCCAGGACACGTACAGTGACAAACGCTTTCCCCTTCTCCCCCGAGGAGAAAAAGAAAAAGGCAGCATGGAACGAAGAGCCCTCAAGACTTCTATCAAAACCAGTAGATCCTTGTCTGCAAGACTGCCATCTCTTTCTTTGACACCCCCTTCAAGCAAAGCCACCTTCAACCCGGTTGACGGCTGGAATAAACCAGCAGCCACCGAGGTCCACGCTCTCCATGTCAGCAGAAGTGACTGGTCTCACCTTGAGTCCCCCCAGGTGCCCAGGAGCTGAATGTTCTCCCCCAAACACAGCAAACCTGCAATATGACTTTCTGCTTCCTCTCTGCTCTGCAGGCAGGCAGGTCACGTATGGCAGCACTTGATGAAGAAGAGGGGAAGCTGCTGGCAACAAGCAGCAGCAGCTGGTACAGACTAATAAAAGTTGTTTTGGGTTTTTTTTTTTTCTTTTTTTGCCTGCTATATGCTCTCCACAGAAAAATTCTGGAGCGTTTTGGTTCTAAGTTCAGCAAAAGAGACCTGCCGTCTTCTCTTGAACACTTCTGAGACAGCATGCAGCTCCTTTCCTTCCAGCATCTGGCCTGCATAAATCTTTCTTCCACTTCCCGTGCCACCAAAGCCTCTCAGATATACCCTACAGCTACCCTTCCCGTCCCAACCAGGGGCTTGCAGCTGGCCACACAGCCACAGGCTACAGTTCAAGGGCACAGAGGACTCCTACAGGCACAGTCAAAGCATCTGTGGACTGAGTTCTGCCCTGCAGAGAGTTCCAAGTGACTCAGGCAGCTCAGCATTCAAAGA
>BJBW01009543.1:0-19691 GCA_004320125.1 Scolopax mira | reverse complement strand
CGATGCTGAAACTTCACCACAATGGGACTGCCAGCCAAAAAATGCCCATCCAGCCCCTAGGAGCTGCCACAGCCAGGCAAGACCCAGGGGAACAGGTCAGAGACCAAGACACCAGCCTACCCGGGCAGGGTGAGACCAGTGAGGAACAGCAGAAAGCAGGAACGTGGCTGGGTTGAGGAGCAGGGGAGCCACCGGACAGCACCACGGGAGTGTGAATCCTCTCTGTCCCCCTTCCACCTACACCTGCCAGGAAGGAGATGCCAGTGACCATTTCTGCAGGCACCACCAGCTCCACAGCATCTCATTCCCACTGCTGAGACAGCCATGTCCAAGTACTGCTTGTTTCTCAAGTCTGCACTGAAATTGTTCCTTCCCACTGTGCGGTACCATGGAGGTTGTGGTCTCTCCCCTCATCCAAACACCCCTTTTTTTTTTTTTTTTTGCTTTAACTCGTTTAGGATTGATGCTATATAGTTGCTTCCCCCAAAATCTAGAGAACAAGAGCTGTGACCTCCTCAAGTGCTTTGAAACTCTTTCTCCTGCTCTGTCACTACCTGTTTAAAGAAAAACCTCAAAGCCTGTTTCTTACCTCAAATCACTAACTCTGAAAAAGAGCTCAACCTTTTTGGGAGCACAGATTAAAAAAAAAAAAAAATAAATTAAAACTGAGATAAAAGTCTGAAGCTTCTGAAGAGGTTAGACCTGGGCCTCTGCTGTTATCTAAGTAAGGGTATAGGCACACAAACAACTCGTCGCAGCGATACAGCGGAGTACAATTTTGCAGTGACTCACACACTCTGAAGTAACTGCCATGTGCTCACTTCTGCCCCACAGCAAGACACAAGTTTATTTATCCATCAACACAAGATGAGAGGCACAAACCAGCATCTCAGATTGCACAGCATCCCTGGAGCTTCACCACCTGAATTACTGCACAGAAACCTTCTCTTCGGCCCGTATTTCAGGGGTTATTAAGACAAGAGATAATTCCAATGACCATTTGAAAATACTGCCATCCTGCCAGTGGTTACTGGGATGCTGCTTTTCTTCACCTGCAATTCCTATGCTGTCCTTAACTTCTCCAAAAAGCAAAGGAGCAGCCCAGGTACTCCTCACAGCCAGCAACCAGCAGGCCAGGACCTCGATACAATTGCCACTCAGGTGTGCATGGTCCCCAGATCCTCCATTTAATCAATCCAGTTTTGTAACTCTCTTCTTCAGCACACCCAAGCATCTTCCCAATTCAACCACAAAGCCAAAATTCCCATCAGTTGCTCAGGAACCCTGTGGGGGAAGTTCCCAAAAGCAGCCAAGTCTTCAGCCACTACTGGAAGAATTAACTTCAAGTGAAACATCTAGGCTCGCTCTTTAGTCAACTTAGAGAAGAATGCATTTAATTTCAACAAAGACGGGTTCCTCTCCAGATTTGTCCCTCTCTGTCCTCTGACTGCAGATATTGCCTCAACATCTATCTTAGGCAGCGTGCCTGGAGTTAGATGAATTGGAGGACACTCATGTCATCTTCTAAAAGTCTTTCCTCCCCACCCTGAGTAAAAGACCATGAACTAGCCTCAGCAAATTCACATCAGCCTCGCAGAACTGTACTCTGAAGGCAAATAATGGAGCTGCAGACTTTGTACATGGGCTTTCTCATAAATCAATGACAAGGCCATGGTTTCACAACATCCCAAAGAGCTGCACCCTTTTTTTTTTTTTGCCACCTCCTTCAGCCCTGCAACTCAGTGTGAGATGTCCTAAATTCTTCCTCGGAACAACATCTCACAGTCCAGGTATAACTCCTTCTTCCCAATGATGTAGCTCAGGAGGAGATGAGAAGAGGGGTAGCAAGATACAAAAGATTTATTTTTGAAGCAACTGAAGTAAACTAAAGACTGATGAAAAAGGTTAAGCCTTGACACACATGTCCCCATGGCAGAAAGCCCTTGAACCACATTACTGGCCTCATTCCTAGCTTCAGTGAGATTAGGACTGGTGCTGCAAGCCTAAATTCAGATAAGAGTCCCACAAAGTGCCCAAGGAACACCTTTTACACCAGGCCATCAGAGATCTCAGGTCCTCAGGGTGGTATTAGATCCTGGCCAAGATCTCAATGAACAAAAAGGAACATCTAGTGGAGATACCAAAAATGGCAGAGGGACAACCAACAACGCTTATTGCTAGTCAGGTGGACAGAAGTGTACTTTCAAGCCTCACTGGCACACATCTCTGAAGTGGACAGGGCTATTTTTTAGCAGCCACAGAGACCTGGATACATAGGCCCCAATGCTGCTCAGATGTCAGGAGCAAAGACACATCCCAGCTCCTATGCTGCAAGCTGGGATGTCCCAGTGCAGCCCGCAGCCCCATGCACTGCTGCACCAGTGTCCCATCCAGCTCCCCCAAAACTCCTGGCTCCCCCATCACAGGGCTGTATCGCCCAGGTGAAAAGGGGA
Organism: Scolopax mira; assembly: GCA_004320125.1. Taxonomy (NCBI): domain Eukaryota; kingdom Metazoa; phylum Chordata; class Aves; order Charadriiformes; family Scolopacidae; genus Scolopax; species Scolopax mira. The sequence continues at coordinate 17,238 of BJBW01009543.1, read as the reverse complement.
GAAACTCTTCCTTCAGCTCTTCCCTCAAACCACAGGACACAACAACTCAAAGCTCGCAGAGCAGCAAGTCTAAAACCAACACTGCTCCAAACCCATCTATTTCACACATAAACAGAAAGAATAGAGATGCTTACAAACCTGTCTCCCTCCAGGCTTTGCTGCTGCCAAAAAAGAGCCATTCAATCTAATGGGTCAATTAAAAATTCATAAATGGATGAAAGAAAAAGAAAAAATTCAGTTCTGTTTCTGAGAAAATGAGAACAATAATTCTCATTTAGTTCTCGTGTACCTCTTTCTTGCATACTGTCTGCAGCAACAATGCTGGCCTGAAAACCCATGACCTGCAGCTGAGAGCTGAAATGACAGAAAAAGAGAAGAGGGTGTGTGCTCTGCCCAGCCCCACGGAGAGGAGCTCGTTTCCCCAGCTGGGCTTCAATGGGGATGAAGTCAGCCCTGGTTCACGTGAGTGGGAGCCAGAGGAGAGGCCCTCCATAAGGGCTTGCTGGCTACAGGTGATCACAAGGGGTTCGCTGGAAAATTCAGTTTCTGTCAGAGTTAGGTTAAACCATAGAAAACGCCTAAGCAGACACACACAAAATGCAAGTGGCCCTAAGTCACTTCTGAAGGGAGTTTTCAGAAATGAATTAAGCTAAACCAAATTAGGGCCTCAAATTCTGAGCACATCATCCATGAAGTGGCATAAAGTGATTTAATTAATCCACTAAAAGTTACTTTAGATGAATTTTCTTGAGCATCCCAGGCACACGTAAGCCCCAAAGCCAACATCTTCAAAGCACTATTTGTGGGTGTCTATGGAGCCTACGTGCCTTGTACCAGTGACAAGGGTGGGACAGAGCAAAAGCATCTCAGCCAGCAAGCCCCACGCTGGCTGCAGAAGAAGACACTGAGCTGCAGTTAAGACCTGGATGGCACTGGCTCCCCAGCCCCTGGGGTGAACAGCAGAGGAGCTCCCATCAGACATGCCAGCTATGTTTGCTCATGTCCCTGTCCCACAGCATGCCTCACACCAGCAGCTAAGGCAGGTACTCCCGCTTGCTTTAACAGCTCTCCTATAAGGACCCCAGGTTTCCACTGGGAGCAGCTCCCTGGCAGAGGAATCAACGAGGATCAAATTCGATAGGATAAAGGGTAATGGTTTTAAAATGAAAGAGGGAAGATTTAGATTAGATGCTAGAAAGAAATTCTTTCCTGGGAGGGTGGTGAGACACCGGAACAGGTTGCCCAGAGAAGCTGTGGATGCCCCTCCCATCCCTGGAGGTGTTGAAGCCCAGGCTGGATGGGGCTTTGAGCAACCTGGTCTCTTGGGAGGCGTCCCTGCCCATGGCAGGGGTTGGAACTCGAGTTGGAACTTTAAGGTCCCTTCCAACTCTGACCATTCTATGATTCTATAACCCCACCCTGCCCCCAGGCACTTTTTTTCCCATAGGGTGTTGGTTTTCAACTGGTTTTCAGGCAGTTTCACTGCCTGAGGTGACTTTACAGTGGCAGCGCTGACTCAGACTTGTTTAAACTACAGGGGGAACCGCAAACCTGGACAACTGAAGCAAATCACAGAACGACAAAAAGATATATATTTTAAAAAATTAGAAAAGTGTATTCAAACATCTACTTTCTGACTGCTCTTGGACATAAGATGGGAATGCCAGCACCTAAATAAGCACCTGTACTGAGACTGTGGGGCTTCACCTGTGAGAGTGGCTGGGCTGGCACCTGGGAAGGGAAGGAGCCAAGGCACACACAAGTGGGAGGCAAGGAGCACAGTCCAAAGGAGGGCTATTGTGATCTAAACTCACACCTCACTCCCTTCACAATGGGTTTCCTGTGTCAACACAGCCTGAACGAGCAACACCCTGACCGACTAGCATGTCTGGATAAAGCCAAAGTGGCTTATAAAGTGGAGACCTGCAGGCTCATGGACGTCTCCTGAGGGTAGCAAGCCTGCTGTCTGTGGCCTTCAATTTCCTTGAGAGGTGTCTCTGCTGTGGAGGAGCTCTTTCAGGAGTCCTTCAGCCAGAGTTCAATGGAAGCTATTTGAACCATTGCTAGCAGCGAGAGACTTCAAACCCAATCCCCATTTTGAGATACAGAAAAGCAAACTGAAGCTTGAGAAGGTCAAATCAGCTAGTCAGAGATGTCCTGTGGAAATACTCTCAATTTTAAAGAAAATCTGAATTGTTTCTGATTTTTCTAATACAGACAAAAAAAACCAAACCCACCACCCCAAACCAACCCCCCTACGTTCATCTACAGAGAGCTCAACCTGATCAGTGTGCTGCTTTCAGGACACACTCAGCGCCGCCCTCTGTAAAGAGCTTGAAGACAGCTGTCTCTCCCCTTCCCTTTACATGCCGCTCGTTATCGCTCCTCTCCTTCCTGTTCCACTGTTTCCCACCTTTGGGACACAGCTCTCTCCTCTGCAGCTCGTGCCATCTGGAGCAGCCTCCCCTACCCCACTCACTCTCTGCGTAAATCAGTTCTACAGCCCTCGTGCTTTCACAGCCACAGCTTCACACGTTCCTCTCTCCAGCTACGCTGCCCGGCTTCTCTTCTTTATAAGGGTCTTATTACTAGGGAATCATGGAATTGTTGGAGTTGAAAGGGACCTCTAGAGATCATCTAGTCCAACTCCCCTGCTAAAGCAGGAATGCCTACGGCACATTACTCAGGACTGCACCAGGTGGGTCTTGAAAATCTCCAGAGAAGGGGATTCCCACAACCTCCCTGGGCAGCCTCTTCCAGGGCTCCCTCACCCTCACCGTAAAGAAGTTCTTCCTCATATTTGAGTGGAACTTCCTATGTTCCAGCTTGTGCCCTGTGCCCCGTGCCCCTCATTGTGTCACTGGGAACCACTGAAAAAAGTCCAGCTCCATCCTCCTTCAACCCACCCTTTAGATACTTATAGGCATTAATAAGGTCTCCCCTCAGCCTTCTCTTCTCCAGGCTAACGAGCCCCAGCCCTCTCAGCCTTTCCTCATAAGGGAGATGCTCCAATCCCTTAATCACCTTCGTTGCCCTACACTGGGCTCTCTCTAGTAGTTCCCTGTCTCATTTGAACTGGGGAGCCCAGAACTGGATGCAGTATTCCAGTTGTAGCCTCACCAGTGCTGAGCAGAGGGGAAGAATGACCGCCCCCAACCTGCTGGCCACACGCTTCCCTATGCAGCCCAGGAAAGCTTGGTTTCTCTTCCATCTCTAGACCATCGTTTCCTATAATTCACACCACTGGGCTGTCCACTCCTATTCTCCACACTGGTGTTTTTTTCTGATGGTTTATGTGGACTGCATTACACCCAGGGGTGGGGGGGTTGATGGGTTTACGCTGCATGCCGGCTGGGAGATGCCTAGCAGGAGGACAGCTTACCCACGAGGTTCATCTTGGCGCTGTAACTCCCAAAGTACCTCTCGTCGGTGTTGGGCGTGTGGCACTCGTACTCCCCGGCGTCCCGGTCCTGCAGCTCGGTGATGTGCAGCAGGACGGCGTCCCCCTGCACCCGCTCCACGTAGATCCCCCGGCTGCGCACACGCTGGGTGTAGATGGCGTAGGGGAAGGAGGGGTCGACGGTGCTGACGATCTGCACCTCCCGCTCGGGGGCCGAGGGCAGGTAGATGGACCACTGGAAGTTCTGCTCTGCCGGGCCCTGGTAGCCGCTCACCTTGCACCACAGCGTGACGTGGGACCCCTCCGTGCGGTAGAGGGGCCCTTCTTGCACTGTCACTTGCCGCTGGGCCAAGGCCATGCCTGTGGGAGGAGAAGAGCCCAGCATTACTTCTGGAAGGCAACCCTCATGCCTCCCCCGAGACCTACCAGCCCTGCCCTCCCCACAGCCACGTTGGGCAAAGCAAGGCCTCACACTCCACTATACAGCTGGCACCCCACAGCCTTCTTGCTGACCCACGTCAAGTGCTTTTTTTAAGACACCTCATTAAAAGAAGTGGTCTTGATGTAACGTAAAACCTTTCTTTGGTAGCAGCAAGAATCCAGGCACAAGAAGGTACTGTGCCACGCAGGAACAAACCAGAAACTCGGGCTGTCGGGGCTCAGTTTTTGGTACTGCTGGAGGGCACTAGGAGGTGGCACACTGCTGCTCTGCACCACCCTGGTGCCGCTGGTGGGACTCCCTCTCCTCCTGGCACAGCCCAGCCAAGACCATCTTCTACCAGGAGAGAGGCCCACATGCAAGCCAGGAGGCTACACTCCTGTGCTGGCCACCCAAAAGCACAGCACAAGCATTTGTCCTCCACCAGCAAACCTGCCAGACGCTCCAGCTTGGTACACTCTCAACAAGTTTGCCAACGACACCAAGCTCAGTAGCATGGTTGACACAGTGAAGGGAAGGGATGCCATCCAGAGGGACCTGAACAGGCTGGAGAGGTGGGCTTGTGCAAACCACATGAAGTTCAACCAGGCAACTGGGACGTGGCAATCCCAGGCACAAATACAGGTTGGGCGGAGAATGGCTATAAAGCAGCCCTGAGGAAAAGGACTTGAGGGTGTTGGTGGATAAGAAGCTTAACACGAGCCAGCAACTGCATCCTGTGCTGCATCAAGAGAAGTGTGGCCAGCAGGTCACGGGAGGTGATCCTGCCCCTCTACTCTGTGCTCATGAGACCCCACCTGGAGCACTGTGTCCAGCTTTGGAGTCCTCAACACAGGAAAGATATGGACTTGTTGGAATGGGTCCAGTGGAAGGCCACAAAGATGATCAGAGGGATGGAGCACCTCCCCTTTGAGGGCAGGCTGAGAGAGCTGGGGTTATTCAGCCTGGAGAAGAGAAGGCTCCAGGGAGACCTTGTAGCAGCCTGTCAATATCTGAAGGGAACCTACAGGAGAGCTGAAGAGGGACTCCGTTTGTCAGGGAGTGTAGTGACAGGACAATGGGAAATGGTTTTAAATTGGAAGAGGGGAGATTTAGATTAGATATGAGAAAGAAATTCTTGACTGTGAGGGTGGTGAGGCACTGGAACAGGTTGCCCAGGGAAGTTGTGGATGCCCCATCCCTGGAAGTGTTCAAGGCCAGGCTGGATGGGGCTTTGAGCAACCTGCTTTAGTGGAAGGTGTCCCTGCCCATGGCAGGGGGGTTGGAACTCGATGATCTTTAAGGTCCCTTCCAACTCTAACCATTCTATGATTCTATGATAAATCTCATTCTTTTTCCCCCCTCAAACCCAGCATGCCTTCTCCAGTCTCTCTGTTACGCTCGTAAAGCCATCCGGGGAAAATACCATGTTTCTGGTGCCGTCTTCCCAAGTCTATTTGAAAGGAGTATATTTAGTACGTAACAAAAACAATTAAGGTTAATGGAAGGAGTAGGTACATTACACTAAGACTTTCCGCCCCTGGCTGCTGGGGACCGAGAGCCAGCGCTGTGCCTTGTACACAGGCAAACTCTTGCGGCCCGGAACAAAGAGGAGCCCACAGCACGGCCACCGCGCTCCGCTGTATTTTTACACAGATTATGGATGGCTGGCCCTTGGGCTCATGGCACATTACCAGCACAGCCCTCCAGGGGCCAGATAAATTACAGCAATCTATCTTGTTTGTTGCTACATCAAAGGCTGGAGGTCTGGAGACCACGGTGGGTGTTCGTGGGTTATTGAGTTACCAGCAGCCTGCACACATGGCGAGGCCAATCACCCCGGCTCCTGTGACTGCTTGCTTGCCATCATAAAACAGCAATAAGCCGATTTAAAGCGAGTCCCGCATAATCACGTTTGCAAATTTCATCCTCTGTGTGTGCATACACGTTGGGGTTTGGTGTTGGTTTTTCCCCACCCCCTCTTTAATTTTTGACAAGAGCGCTCGAGTCCAGAGAAGAATCGAACCTTGCAAAACTCGCAACACGCAGGTGGAAGAGGTAGCCCGGCCTCTGGGGATTACTGCCTCAATCCCACCCTCCGGACACGGCTGTCCAGAGACGAAGTTTTTCTCCACAGTCAGCCTGGAGCGGTGCCAGGGGAGATGGTTTTTACCAGCTTAAAACAAATTGTGAAAAATGGGTTCAGCACATCCATCAGGCCGTGCAGCTGAACAGATGGAGTGCAATTCAAACTATTAACTTGGGCTCAGCTCCGCTGCTGCTCCAAATTATGTTTCTTTTTTGCTCTTTATGAAATAATGTGATTTAAGGGGAGGATCGGGGAAAAAGCTAGCACGTTCGAAACAAACGGGAAGAGAGGAACAACAGAGGCAAACACTCCCCCACTGTTTGCTGTAACAATCTCTTCATCCCAGGGAAAGACTGGGATAGAGACAACCAACACATCTGAGGTGCAGACAGACTCTTTGGCCCGTAAAGGCCAAAGCAAATACTAGAGCCTTTGAAGTGAACTGTTTTTAAAGCAGCAGGAAGAGTAAGACCTTCATTGCACATCTAAAGACAGCTCATAATACAATTTTTGTATGCACATGGAGCCTTGCTATGGCGCACAGATACCCTGCAAGCAAGGACACAATTAAAATAGCAGCACAAGGCAAACATGCAGCAGTAGGAATGAGAAGTTGCACACACGCTGCTCATTCAGGTGTTTCTCGGCTGAGCACATGACCTTGTTTTGCAGGAGCTTAATGCAGCACTATGAGGTTGTTTTGGTTTTTTTTTTAAATAGCAGCTCTTTGAGAAGTTTTCCAACTGTCCAGTTGCAAAACATCATTTTATCAGAGACAAGTGTCAGCCCTTCCAAAGTTCACTGGCAAAATCACAACCTTGAGGACCCACAGCTCAGACCTCTGCACCCTGATGCACTCAGTCTTTCAGTAGATGTCAAATCCCACCGCCCTCATGTGGGCTTCCTTCTTCCCTTGACAGTGCTTTTTGGGACCTTGCCTATAACCTCACAACCTGGAGTTCTGCTCCAGGTTTGGAAAAGACCCTCTTTATTCCTCCTTTCCTATTCCCTCTTGCACTGGATTGCTGCACTTTCATCATCTAGCCAAAAGTGAGAGAGGTAAGACCTGAAGAGCTCTTTGCTTCCCAGTTCTGGCTCCAGGAGCCCAAGCAGCTGAAGGGACAGAAGAAGCCAGTGCAGAAAAAGCCCTGCCCATCCCCAGCATGGAAAGAAGACAAAAGAGCCAGGGTTTTGCTACAACCTGCAGAAAGCTGCCGTTCGGCCTCAGAGTGGCCAGACACAAAGGCTCAGCAGTGGGTTGAACAGAGGGGATCTCCAGAGGAGCAGGGAGCAGCGCATCTGCCATGCTTGTCCCCCTGCCTGGCCACGGACTCCTGCTCCAACACAGATGGGCACAAAAGCTTTTCAACACTTAAGAAAACCAAACCCACACGGGCACAAGCAGAGACACTTCTCCAATTAATCATTTTAACTGAGAAAGGGAAGTTAAAAAGCAGCCAGCCTGAGACAGACATCCACCACTAGAAGTTTTATCCTCAAACGGTTAACTTTTTACACAGTGAAGGGTGTTTGGCAGTTTTCAAGCTCTGGGAATTGCTACATCCACAAACTATGCAGTATTAAGAAAAGAACTGCACTTCTTAGCGAGCAAGCGTTCTGATTAGCAAAAATAATGTGCCTGAGATCCCATTTTAAACTCTTATCCTTCCCTCTCGAAGCGAGAGAAGAGCTCACTGGAGGAGGAGCTGCGTGCTCCACGCCTCCCCTAGGACGCCCAGGAGACAGTTATGGTGGCATTTGGCTGGTGCTTCACTGGCACAGCTGGCTTTTAATTGCAAATCCAATATAATTTACTGACAATGCAAGGGCTGATATGGAGGAGGGAGCGAGCCAAGAGCTACTTTAAAATTAATAAGAAATGATAGGTTTGTGCATCTGCTTTTTTCCAAAAGGCAGCAAATCCCTCGTGAGAAGGAGGAAGCGTTCCCTGATCCTTATCCCCTATAGATGAGGACTATTGTCACCAACCTTTTGAGCTAAGAGCAAGCCAAACAGCAGCCAGGCAGCTCTCAACACCTCCACTGGCTCCCCCATCTCCCAGGCCCTGTTTGGGAGACAGGAGGTGTGTGGGGGGAAGAGGAGGCGGCAGCGGCAAGAGGGGATGGTGCAGCCGGGCGATTAGACTCAAGGTCATGCAGCAAGGGGACCATGTGGGACCCAGGCACCAGCAGATGCCCAGTCCCTGGCACCACACCTATGCCAGCCTGCCTAGAAGGCTCTGGGACCAAAGCCAATGTCACATGAAGGATCTCTGAAAGGCAGGTGAAAGACAAGGGAGAAACGCAACAAGAGAGTCCCATGGACATTGGTGTGTCCCTTGTCATACCACCGCCAGGACTTCAGTGCCTCTCCATTCATTCCCACCTCATCTACAGGTGAGGAAGGAACATCGAGCATCCCTGTTAGCCAGGCATCTCACCCAGAAGTGCTGTAGCTCAGCTTCTGAGTACACTTTGCCTTTGGGAAATTTGCACCCTCCCGGCGATGCCGGCTGACAATGGCAAGAGCTGACCTTTTCACAGGAAGACGTGCAAGGCTCAGAGCTCAGGTTTTCCAGACATACCCGGTCATTTCAGATGCCTGATTTGAAATACTCTGAAGGTGCCCCCATTTCAGGAAGCACCAAACACTCTTTGGGAAGGAGGTGGCCCTTTGGGTCCCTTTCATAAGAACAGGCATGCAAAACTGCACCTGAGAACGTTGATTCAAGGCTTATCGCAAGGGGTACGTGAGTGTAATGAAAGAAAGGATGACTGTGCACACAGAAACTCTGCCACAGCATTGACACACCAGAAGAATAAATAAATATTAGGGACAGAATGACGAGGAATCTCTGAGAGTATGGGTTATGCCTGCACCACACCCAAAGGCACAGCTGCAAGTTGCATCAACATGTCTTAAATATCAATAATCACTGCTAGTAGACCTTTAAGCTAAATGAGAAATTTGAGCTCTTAGAAGCATTATTATCCTGGGTCTCTAATCATTAGAGAGCAATTTTAAAAAGTCTTTATATTTTTCTGTATCTTCCAGAAGCATAGGGCTGACAGTGATGAACACCAAATGGATTACGTAGCTTGAGGGGATGTTTCTACCCCTGCAGCTTGACGGCAGTTTTGCTTCACTTAGAAGCTCTAAAGCAGTATTTGTCAATAACCGATAATACTAATCCTAATTTTCCCTTTAAAATTACTTTGTGCCTCTGACTACAGTTAATAGACTGAAAACATTTCGAAAAAGAGTTCCCCTTCTCCCTGTTCCTTGCACAAACACACAGCATACGTTTGGGGTTTATTGTTAGCGCTACTGTTTGTTGAATTCATAGGTGTTCTTAAGGAAGTGTCAGAGAAGAACAACCACGATGACAGACACCAGGGAATAGCTTTTATTCAAGAAATAATGGAGTGGATGAGGAGACCGGCCTGGAAAAAAACGTGACTTGCCTTGGAACTGGTAAAGGTCTATACAGATATGCATGCCATGGAGAAGATTGTCAAGAATTGACCATTTACTGTCTCGTTTAAAAAACAAAGGCCATCAACTAAAACTGGTCAATCCAATTTTGTAGCAAGTGAAGCCGTTCTTGCAGCTGCACATAGAAGACCTGGGGATGTCCTTGCTGAGGGATGCTGTGGATATAGAAAGTTTACATTGGTCAAAATGTGGGTGGGACAAGTACTTGAAAGGGGACTACTAAATAGGTAGATCACATCAGGCTCAGGAGGCTCCCCAAACAAGCTACACTTGCATAGCTGCCTGCCTACAGCTTCTTGAGACCTGATACTGAGCTAGGTGGAGGACCTCTAGTCTGAACTGGTACAGCTGTCCTCATGCTCCTTTAGCCATACAAGCCACATCTCCTCTGCAGAATATGCATTGGCTATAGTACAACAGAAGCTAAAAAAGTGACCATTTTACCTTTTTCTCTAGTGGCTACCTCTGCTCTGAACATGGCCAACTGAACTGGTTCCCTCAAAACACCCTCAGAATCGAAGCAGGATCCTGTGCAGGGAAGGGAAGGGGAGCGTGTACAAATCCTGTTTGGCTGCGACAAATTAGCATCTGCAGCAGACCGCAGGACCTGGCAGAAAGTCTCCCGTAATGAAGACAATTCAGGCACAAGTGCTAAAGAGCAGTTATGCTCAAGTGCCTGCTTCCGAGTTCGAGAGATGCTCTGGGCACGCACAACCCCAAGAGCAGGTGCCAGCACCAAGGGCACGGCGGGCTGTGGCAACTGCTGCCCTCCCGCAGCTCTGGGGCTGGCTCAGGCCAGAGAGGCACAGGAGCCCAGCCCGGCCGCTGGGATGGACCTTGCTCTTCAAGGGGCATGGTGTGGTTTGAGGCAAGGCGAGTGCCAGCAGCCTCCTCCTCTGGCGGCTTCATCCTTGGCCCAACGCCACAGGAGGCAGCAGGCATACCTGCACCCCGCTCCAACCCTGGGGCGAGAAAAGGACGCCGTGCCCACAACAAGGAAACGCGGCTCTCATCCAGTCCAAGTGTGGTGTTGCTTCATTAGCCAGCACAGTTAATTTGCTTGCTTGCCCCCTGCCTTCCGTAGGCTGGCAGCCCACCCCAAACCAGGATGGCAATGCCACAGCCTGCAGCTCACGGGCAGCAGGCCACGGGGAACAGCAGGGCCAGAAGAAGCGGCCTCCAAGCTGCAGGAGTTCGTGCACGGGCCATTTTCACAAATTAACAGAGCCCACGTGATGAATTGTAGCCCAGCAAGCAGAGCTCCCCTGCACCTTGCTCCTACTCAGGGTTTCCATTCCTCCACCCCAACACAGAAGCATCGCACCCTTCACAGGCCTTTCCTTCCAGAGAGTTGCTCAGGGACAGTTAACATCCTCCAAGCTCATGTTCCTTCTTAATTCAGATTAATTTTTCAGTCTCCTTTAGGCATGATGCTTCCCAGGGGATGGTCCTCCCTCCCTCCCTCCTGTCCCTTGGGGAGGACAGAGACAGCTCCTGCCAAGACCAGCCTCTCGCTTAGCCCTGGCTGTGGAATCCAGACAAAAAGCAGGGACTGATATCCACAAAACAAATGTTTCATTTCAAGAAGGCTCCTCCAAATGCACCATTGTCAAGCCAAGAACACTTCCCCAAGCGGCTGCCTTATTTTACATCGGCTAAAGACTGATGTAGTCTCTACGGCAGACTCTACCCCAGGAGGCAACACCAAACCAGAGACAATCTTCTAGCAACACACACCTGCTATACTGTGAAGTCTCCTGTTAACACACACACACACACACAAAAATTAGGTTCGAGCTTAATTTTTGCATAAATGAGTCACAGCAGGGGCAATCTCTGCACACTGCAACCTGCTGCCAGATGGAAAAAACCACAATGCTATCAGAAGAAAACATGTGGTAACCCCTCTCCCTTATTACTGTAAAGCCTCATTCTGGGAAAATACAGTATTTTGCTTGATGTATTTTTTGTCATGCCAAGAGACTTCACTGTACTGAAAGGCTGGCTGGAGCCACCTGCAGAACAACTCTGTCCCTATCCTACACCCTTTTGCTTTGATGTTTAAATCGTACTACCAAGGGTGCCTGATCCCTTATCCTTCTCCTCCACTCCTGCCACCCATCCCACCACTCCCAGCACATGGACCATCCTTCCCAAACGGACTCAAAAAGCTATTCATACCTCATTCAAATTCCTCCCACTGCTGAGCCAACTAAGGATGGCTAAGTAGGGAGGTCAGCCAGGAACAATTTATACAATAATTGGTATGGAAATATCACAATCAGTGGGGAAATATCAAAGCACGGGCAAACGAGACAGGAGCCGCCAATGAAGCTCTTTGTTCTTCCAACACAACTGCCTTCACTCAGCCCTGCTAGCTGCTCCGTCTCACAGCCGCTCACTTCCACAGCAGATGTTTACTGTCTTCTAAGAAAAATAATGTTTTCAATAAATATGAAAGAGGTGACATTTCTTTTAATCACCACAGATTGTTCTGGCCTGTGACTAGTTTCCCGAGTTCTGACTGCAAAAGGGGTCTCGTACCTCTGCTATAATTATGCATCCAGTCAGACATCCAACCCCCTCGCCAAGATCAGAGCCATTTTTCATCCTTTGGTTTTTCTCAGATCTGGTCCTCATATTGACAGACAACTTCCTTACTTTCCTCAGCACAGCATTGGTATTCCACAGCTGCACAGAGTTAAATGCGATCTGCCCTTCTGATTTTTTTTTTTCTTTTTTTAAGCAAACCTCATACTATATGGATGTCACATTCCTCTAACTGCTCCTTCTCTGCATCTACAATTAGGCAAGGTAAAATACGCTAGTTTTAACACCACCATATTCTCGAGCCACAGATCACCTGTATTACAACAACCTTTAAACTTCTAAAAATGCTGGAAGGAGGAAGTAATAATTCATGACCTATACTGAGAAGACAAGAAAAAACAGACATGAACAGCAGAGATTCAGGTTGGACATGGGGCTAGGAATGTTTTTTAACTTCCCAGCAGCAAGGAAAGTGAGGCACCAGAGAGACTGCTTTGTGAGACAGACGTCTCTGACGCTACAGCTCCCTCTGACAGACATTTACCTTCTTCAGGAATACCACAGGTGGAGATGAACCAGCCTCACGGGATGCACAACACAATTCCTGCTCTTACAGTTCTACCATTCTCCATCACCCCATCGGACCATAGCTTTAAAATTACTTGGCTGCACTAAAGTCTGAAACCACTCTTTAATCTAGTAGAGCTTTGAAAAGTCACAGAGCCAAGTGTCCAGAAGGCAGGCAGCCACACCTGTGGTCAGAGAAAAGAGCGATACCCCACGCTAACAAAAGGAAGGAGGATGGAGGGCAGCCTTTCCACACACAATCCCCTGAGCTCAGCAGCTTGGGGCACTCAGCATCCTTACTTCACACGGCCTTTGAAGAAGCTGGTGGATCAAGGTGTACTTGAAGTAAAAGATGAATAACACTACCTGCCTATGTACGAGGGACAGACTGAGCTGGCTCTCCTGCTGCTTCAGATTCACAATGGTAAACAACTTTGGGGGCTTAAATATCCTTGTGCAACACCTACTGCTTATTCTATTTCAACTATTTTCCTTCAAAGATGCTGAGAAAAAGAATCCCTTACAATCTGCAATTTTTGTATTTGCCAAAGGAGACACCAGTTTTGACTAACCCCACAGAACAGCTGAGAGCTCCCGAAGCATTACAGGCTCTTTTCCCTACCTAAGATAGAGCCTGTTCTGTGAATCTGTTTAATCAACTATTTCCCTTCCTCCAAGGTCAGGACAGAACCTTCCCATCCCTTTTCCAACTCTCAGATCAGCACATTCTCCATATACCATACCATCATTACCCTTATCATTATGGGAAAAACACGCAAGCAGAAGCTCCCTGGCAGATGATATTGGGAATTTGCAGGCAGGAAGCATTGGTTTGCCCACGCGTTACTTCCAACTCACTGCTCCTTGTGTCTTATCCTCAGGAGTTTCTTCTTTCCTACAGCCCACTGAACACATATCCTAGTGTCTTATATCACTACCGCTGGTTCCAGGTCTGGTTAAACACAACGATACACAGCAGCACTTACAGTGGCCTGATGAATGCCCGAGGCAATGCCTTTTTTTTTTTTTATATTTTCCAATGAAACGCAGCGATGGCTTCATTATCGCTTTCCCAGTCCAAGCTTTGAGGCTGTAACCACAGGTACTCCGCTGTCAGATTTAGCGTAGACCTGCACAAAAAGTGAAGTCTCCCAAGATTCCTGTGTGTGTTTTTTCTTCTGTTCTTTTAGTTTTTAAAATACATGTAAGGACACACCATTTACCCCGGTATCTCTAGTACTGCTCCCAGACCTCTAAAAGATTCAGCACTGCTGTGCTAGTACCAAAGCTACGAAGCGTCAATAGACATTTCAGACTGCTGAACTCTTAGCTGGTACGTGCTCCCAACCCATCAAGAGGAGGGAGGCGGGGGGAGAAATGAAATTGTTCGAGCGACAAAGCTACGCAGGAAATTTCTGACATAGTTCATTATGCCCTGCAGCCTCTGTATTTCTTTTTATTATCGTTCTTTAGTCTTCAGGTCCTACATGTTCAACAGCCAGGGTCACTATTAGAATTGTCAAACATTATTCCCTGCGCAATCACTCACTCTCAGACAGTAAGAAACTTCATTTTGTTTCACAGTCAATAATGTTTTAATGTCACTTCTTTTTTCATTTTCCTGCATGTTCTGCAATCCCTCCCAATATTGAACAACTGAATGCCACTATTATTGCTTTAATTCACCTCATAACATCTCCGATGCTTAAAATACTCTCCCAGGAGAGAAGAGTAAAGAGTCCCAAATCTCACCTTCCCATTATCCTTGCCAAAAGGAAATAGCATTTACTATCCAGTCTTTCATTAAAGGAATTCCCTCTCTTTCATGAAGAGGTCTCTCAAAATACTCACGAAGAGCTCAGCTCTCTTTACCTTTCTTCACATTTTCTTTTCCTGAAGAAAAGCAAAGCTTTCCAAGCAAATGGAGGGAGGGAGTACACACAGGTAAGGTGCCTCCCTTTACTGCCAAAGAGAAACTCCGGTGTTTTGGCCCATCTTTCCATATTCCTGGAAGTTGCTTATTTGGCTTCCTTCCCCTTCCCTTGTCCTGAGCGACTCTAGGTTTTCCCTTACTTTGGTAAGGATGACATTTAGGAGTACAGCACCCTGACTTTCTGTAGGACCTACATTTGCTTGTCCTTCTGGGCTAGGGCCAGAGCATGTCCTCTCCAAACTCCAAATTGTCTCCCTCAATTAGCCATTTATGAATTGCTCAGCCCCACATAATTTTTTTTTTTTTTTTAAGAAGAGAGACTTAGGCATGGACAGGTCTGAAGAACTGATGACAAACTGCACTGCTGCACATCCTTCCCTTCCTCCCTCCCAAAGCTCCTCCAGCACTCCAGCTGTATCCTCAGGCACATCCCCCTGCTCCCCACCTCCTTTTGAGCACACAGTTCTAGAACTGCAAAAAAATTATGAAGTGTAGTATCTAGAAATGAGTACAGCCACAAGCAGTCTCTCCCGTTTCTGTAGTGCACTGCAAGGGAACATTTGTGCCCCTCAGCCGTGGCCATCAGCAGGTGAGAACATCCAGTGTGCAAGGGAAAGTTGCCATCTTCTACATCTTCTTCATCAGAGAGAGCTTTCAGGCAAACAGCAAATTAATTGTCCCCAAAGTCAAGTGTATTGTCTAAAAGCATGCATTTTTCCAAAACAATTTTCCCACCCCATCACAAAGGATCACAAGAATACAAAGCGTGGCTGTACGACAGCAGAGAGTTTCCATTTTCCCCCCAGTTCTTCCGGTTTCTTCTCTGTTCACGAAGCACCAGCAAGATGCTGCCTCTCAAAATCTCTTGTGATTCAATTAGGCACTGTCCCTGAAAAAGAGACATAGATCCAGGAAGATTCTTCAGCTACCTGCTGCCTCTTATTGCTAATTAAAATGTCAGAACTCTTCGTCTCCTCACACTGTAATTTATTAGTTTGACATGCTACAGAGACTATCAGCAGTTGTCACCAATTTACCAAGGATCCCATTTCAAATGGGAGGACAGGTGCTTTCTCATATTTGGAAAGAAAAAAAAAAAAAGAGGGGGGGAAGAGGGATGCAAAAGCATTTTCTTGCACTAGCAGTTACTATTGCTTTCAGTCTGGGAGGGAGAAGGGTACAATCATTCCCTCTATGCACGTTCACAACACATACTACTACCAATGAGTAAAAGGGACAGTCAGATGCAACTCCCTCCGAGGAGGACCAACCCCACACACAGCAGGGGGGGCTGACCAGCGGGAAGGCAAAAGAAACCTATTTAAAAAAAAAAAAAGCACAACTGTGAGGAGTGACTGTGCAATGGCACAGGTTGCCCAAAGAGGTTGTGGAGTCTCCATCCCTGGAGAGATTAAAAAGCTGTCTGGATGTGATCCTGAGCAACCTGCTCTAAGTAGCTCTGCTTGAGCAGGGCACTTGGATCAGACTACCTCCAGACCTTCCAAACTCAAACATTCTGTGAAGGACACTCCAACTGGATTTTGTCTCTGCTGTAGGCTCTTATTTACCACAGCTGAGTACCAAGCACCTACTCAGAGCATCCTCACCACACCAGCTCCCCTACAGCAGCAGAAACACCTTAATTCCAGGAAATTCAGTTTAGAAGTCATAGAATCATATGGGGTTGAAAGGGACCTCTGGAGATCATCTAGTCCAACGCCACCCGCCAAAGCAGGTCCACCTAGAGAAGGTTGTACAGGAACTTGTCCAGGCAGGCTTTGAATGTCTCCAGAGGAAACTCCACCACTTCTCTGGGCAGCATGTTCCAGAAGTCTGCCACTCTCACAGTAAAGAAGGTCCTCCTCATGTTTAGGTGGAACTTCTTATACTTAAGTTTGTGCCCATTTCCTCTTGTCCTGTCCCTGGGCACCACTGACAAAAGACCAGCCCCATCCTCCTGACACCCTCCCTTGAAGTATTTGTAAGCATTGATCAGATCCCCCTCAAGTCTTCTCTTCTCCAGACTAAAAAGACCCAAGTCCCTCAGCCTTTCCTTATAGGGGAGATGCTCCAGGCCCCTAATCATCTTTGTGGCCCTTTGTTGTACCCTCTCCAGCAGTTCCCTGTCCTTCTTGAACTGGGAAGCCCAGAACTAGACACAGTACCACAGATAGAGCCTCACCAGGGCAGGATAACCTCCCTCGACCTGCTGGCCACGCTCTTCTTGTGGTTTCACAGTGTAGTTTAAGCTGATCTAGGGACCAGCTGCTGGGGGAAAACAAACAAAGAAACAAAACAAAAAATCCAAACAATAAAACAGTCTTGCTTTCTCATTCTGAGCAACATACACACTCTCCTGGTGCTTGACACCCATGGCGAGCTGAAAGAAGAATGGGCCAAGGAAAGAGTAATTTGTTTTCGCTAAGACATCAAAAACACTTTTTCCTTTGGTGGCAGAGAACCCTTTTCAATAGCTGCTGGGATGTTCCACCAGCTCAGCCATACTGTGAAACAGCACCTTCAGCAGGTGGAGGCCAGGAGCAGGAGAGAGCAGGGCAGCAGGTGAGTGAGCATCATGATCTCTCCCCACCTGGAGACCCCTATGGCTGGTCTCCAGCAAGCCTGGAGGCAGGGTGCCAGGGGAAGCAGTGCTGCAGGTGACTCCTAATCACACAGAAGAGAAGAGAAAGGTCTGGGGGTCCTGGTAGAGAGCAAAATGACAATGAGCAAGCAGTGTGCTCTTGTGGCCAGAAAGGCCAACAGAACCCTGGGCTGCACAGCGAAGA
>BJBW01009541.1:3073-25777 GCA_004320125.1 Scolopax mira | reverse complement strand
GAAAGAGGGGAGACTGAGATGAGATCTCAGGAAGGAATTATTTGGTGTGAGGGTGGTGAGAGCCTGGCCCAGGTTGCCCAGAGAAGCTGTGGCTGCCCCATCCCTGGAGGGGTTCAAGGCCAGGTTGGAGGGGGCTTGGAGCAACATGGGCTGGTGGGAGATGTCCCTACCCAGGGCAGGGGGTAGCACTGGGGTGGGCTTTAAGGTCCCTTCCAACCTGAATCATTCTACGATTCTCTGACATCACGTTTCAAACTCATCAAATTTCATAAAATAAAAAAATTGCAAAGTTCTGAGATGTGCTCCAGAGAGCTGGGAGCATCGCTGCCCTGCGGACGGGGCCCCAGAGTGCAGACACCTGCAGAGAGACACACTCGGGGTGGCCCATTTCGGCGCATGGCAAATGGCGTCCGTGGCTCATTTCCCTGGCTGGGAGCCACTCGGCAGCCTGTGGGGATGGGGGCGCATGGAGTCCACCACCTCAGGGTCCCCGCAGAGCTGGGGACTGTCCTCTGCAAAACGCCGCAAGGACCTGCTGCTGGCAGGAGCCATCCCACAGGACACAGAGGGGACGCTGCAGAGCCCTGCCTTGCAAATGGGGACAGCAAAGCCCTGCGGAGCTGAGGGCTCACGGGGAAGCCCATCCTGCAGCCCAGGCATCCTCCTACAGACACGGGAGCTGCCGGGAAACCAGACGCTGATGAGTCTTTGCTGTACTGTGGGAATCAGCCTCCTGTTTGTTATTTGCAGGACTGGAGATAAGTAACCCAATGTGTTGTGGGAAACAGGAAGACCTTATCTCCCATCCCAAGCCGCTTCTCCGGCCACAGCCTCGGGTTTTTTTTCACTGGTCCCTGATGCTACATGATACGTGTCAGCAGCGAGCGCCTCGTGCTGCTGCTCCCTGCCTCAGCCTCAACGCAGCCCTTCTGGAAACACTGTGGAGGCCCTGAGCATCTGGATCATGCCAAGAGGTTTAGTCCATTGCCAGGATAAACCCACAGACACATCCAGAAGTGCAGCTGATGCCACAGACTGCTGGCAGGAGCCCTCTGCCCATGTCAGCCTCCAGCCGTGTGGGTACCAGAGACAAATCTAGGTAAGAGCTGTCCCAAAATAAGGCATTTTGGGGCAGTTAACTCCTCAGTAGGCAAGGACCATACTCCGTGCCAAAGTATTAAGACTAGAAATATTGAAATCCCAGACAAAAAGGACTAACAGCTCATGAGCTGCAGGTGTACTTCTAAAAAACAGCTACAATAAGGGATGGCTCCCAAATCTGCAGGCACCTCTGCAGATGTGCTTGGACCATACTTCCAGCCCTCCAGCTCCCTACACAAGCCTGGAAATCTGGATGCTACTGTGGATTTCCAATAAAAACAAAACTATTGACTTCCTTTACTTTCATGGCTGCCGAGCACTTCATCTAATAGCTGCAGCACAGGCTGGATATCGATCGCATTAGACAGTTTAACAGGGAACACACTGGTGTTTTAGTTACAGCCAAGACTCTCACAAATCAGGACCGAAAGTCAGACCCTGAATCTCTACTCAGACTCTGCATGAAGCACTTATTGCACCAGAACTGCAGCTCTAATTCTTGATGGTCCCCAAACTGCAATTAACTCAGATCACTGTTATTGTGTTCATTATCTGGCCTGTTGGAAGCATCTGGAGCCTGAGCTGAGGTTTGGGACAGGGTTGTACTGGGTTTGTACAAGCAATGGGCAGAAGGAAGGGTTCAGGCACACGAGCACATCTCACATGGATGCTTCCACGCTGGCTGTAGGCACCTGAGCTGAGGCGCTGTGACCACGGAGCTCAGCCCTGCCTCAAACTCTGCCCAGAAGGTGAGAGGAGCTGAGCCAGGGCATCGGTGCACTCTCTGCTCAGAGGTATTTGTTCCCGATCCTGCAACCATGAAACAGGGATGCTCCTGCCCAGCGGTAAAAGCCACCCTCTTTGCTAAAGCCTCATGGGACCAGAAGTGCTTTAAAAATGCCAATTTTGTCCCCCTTGTTTTGGATAGCTTCATGTGGAGCTTTTACCCCTTGAAAGCTGAGCACTGGACGTTACACCCTGGTGATGCTGGTGCTGAGCCCGGTGGTGGGGGTGATGGTGCCTGGGGCAGGAGCCCTCCTCTGGCTCCCAGAGCCAAGGATGGTCCATGGCAGAGCCGTGTGACAGTCCTGGCCCCAGCAGGGACCTCTCCGCCTGGGCAGGGGCCAGCCAGGCCCCCAGCTCCAGGAGAGAACTCAGGAGTGAAGCATCACTGTGGGGCCCATGGGAATGGGGAATTTCAGCCCCACAGCTCCTTCGGCTGCCCAGCCAAAGGCCCCTGCAGGTTTCAGCTCCCAACCAGGTGTTACGGGCAGCACCTCCCGTCCTCCCATGGTCCCTGTTTTGGGCCCTGTGTGGGTGATGGAGACATCTCGGCTGGGGTCTGGCAGCAAGCAGGATGGAGCCGACGGAGATGGATGACAAGGAAGCGCCCTGACCCGGGCGAGGAGAGGAGAAGGGGATTAAAGGGAGGGATTAGCAGGGAGAAAATTGAAGGTCGTCCCCAGTGGAAAAGAAAGGAGGCAGCAGCAGCGGAGCCAGCTTTGCCTGATCACCCCTCCTGCCCACCCCCCCGCTCCCAGCAGCGGCACCTCCTTTGTGTCTCCGGTGACCCGGGGATTATGAGTGTGGGAACGGGGCTGGTGCTGGTGCCCTGGGCGCTGCCACCGCCTCGGTGCTCAGAAAGGCCAGGGCAGGTCTGGGGGGTGGTGAGAAATGGCTCCTGCTGCCACTCTTTGCTGGGAGGCTGGTGGGTTCTGGGGCAGCTGCTCTGCCCTCCCGCTTGCCCCGCGCTTGTGTCTCTGTTGGGAGTGTAACGTGGCACTACGAGGGCCAAAAGCAGAGCCAGCACGGGGGCTGTCCCCCGGGGGGGCTGCACCACCGTCATGCTGGTCACCTCCCATCGTCTCTCCCGGGGTGTTTGCCACCCCATGGGCTGTCCCGTGCTGGCCGGGATGTGCTGTGTGTGCAAGTACTGTGAGAAAAATCAGAGAGCACTGAGTCCAGCCCTGGCAGGAGCTTCAGGAATGCTGGGACTGGTGCACCACTGAGAGGGCTGAAGGTGCTCCTCACTGTGGGGGTGATGCTGAACCTGGGTGAGACTTGTGGTCCTGACATTGGCATTTCATCCTCACTTACCGGGCTCTGAAAACCTCAGACACACAGAACATCATCCCAAGCCCTCCCTCTTTTCTCTGTCTCTCATGTCTGAGGAGCTGTGGCAGGAACCAAGTCCCACCGCTGCTCCTCCAGTTACTGGCCTTGAGGATCCCCAAACGCCTGGCCCTGTCAAGTGCCTTCCCTGTGGGGAGGAGAGCCCGTCTCTGCCCTGAGCCCACGGGGCACGTCTGTTCCACCTGCGATCTCCAGTTTAGAGGCTCCTGCCATGACTCCCCTTGAGCACCCGCACCGTCCTGGCATCCCTCTGGGGACACAGCCCGGCCACAGGGACCACAGCAGAGGGGGCAGAAAGGGTTTGGCAGGAGCATCAGCTCCCAGAAGTGTCAGAAATGCCAGCCCATGACTAATGACTACGTAGGAAATGTCTATTGTGATTATTATGCTAACGATCCCAGTAAGGAAGGCTCCTTACCTTAGGAAAAACATGGATGTTGGCTCCAGGAGTCCCCAAACGAAACAGCCCACTGTGGGAACTCCAGACTTTTGTAAAAACAAATAGTCTCAGTTTTGCGCATGAGTTTTTATTTTTAAATAAGTCAAAGCTGACCCAATGATTTTTCAAGGAGCTCTGTACCCATGAGCTTGTTAGTCCTGGGGGGCACTGAGGGGCAGGCGCTTTGCTCTGCCAGGGGGCACTGCCTCTGTCCAGGAATGGACACCTCATTTTGTGATCCTCCTTATAGCACAGCAACCGCCAAAACCCATCACAAATCTTCCATTAAACTAATAAAATAAAGCATAAAGCCAGTGAAGGGGACCACTGCCATTCCATCCTTCTTGGACTTGATACCAATTTACAGCAAAATTGAAGGCACAAACAATGCCAGTGTTGGATTCAGTGCCCTAACTGGATAGTTAAGTGTTTTATTTAGTATTATAATGAAATGGGATCATTGTTTATTAGTTGCTAAAGTATATTCGAAACATAGAATCATAGAATGATTTGGGTTGGAAAGGACCTTGAAGATCATCTAGTCCCTTGGGCAGGGACACTTCCCACCAGCCCATGTTGCTCCAAGCCCCCTCCAACCTGGCCTTGAACCCCTCCAGGGATGGGGCAGCCACAGCTTCTCTGGGCAACCTGGGCCAGGCTCTCACCACCCTCACAGCGAAGAATCTCTTCTCATCTCAATCTCCCTTTTTTCAGTTTAAAACAGTTCCTCCTCATTCTGTGGCTCCCCTCCCTGATCAAGAGTCCCTCCCTAGCTTTCCTGGAGCCCCTTTAGGGACTGGAAGGGGCTCTAAGGTCTCCCCAGTTAAGAAAATTTTAAATAGAGCAGGATTTGCCTAGAAAGACATTCCCAAGCAACACAACACTGCTCTGTAATGAACAGATAGTATTCAAACCCTGCTCTAAAGCCATTAGACTATATACTCCTCCTCAGGCTTTCCAGTAGCTCCCATTAACTTCAGGAACCCAGCTCAAAGGATTAGGAAACAGATTAGCTAAAGTCTGCAAAATGGAAAGTGCCCCCATAACTGAGCCGTGATGTTACAGGGACAACCACAGGGATCCTCCTCTAGGGATCAATGAAAAGGGGACTTCTCCAGTTATATCAACAAGTATTTTCTAGTCACAATGTCAACCAACCACCACTCCAGATTTTCAAGAAATCAGTGAGCGCAGACATAGCTGTGCAACTAAAAATTCAAGAAATTAGTATTTCCCTGAGTTAAATACGTTAAGAAACCAAGTAGCCAGAATGAAAATGTACCATGGAAGTGGTGGTCCAAAGCACACAGAGCAAGTGGGGTTTTGGGACACTGCCGTGTCATCTGCAGTTGAGAGGTGACTGGTCATAGCCATGTTTCAGCCTTGGAGCCTTCTCCAGCCCCCAGCAGGACAGTGGGTGCATTCGGGATATGGTGCTGAGGGATGATCAGTTCAGCACTTGCAGAGAAAGAGACTGGGTGCTCCTCTCTTCCTCCTCTGCCCCCAGGAGGGACATTGAGCCCATGCCTGTGTCAGGCTCTCAGCTAGGGCTTCCCCAGCTCATTAACTGCACGGGTGCCATGTCCCATACACCCAACCAAGCACATAGTCCTGGCTACCACCGGGACACCTGTGGCCGGCAGCAAATCCAGAGCCATCAGTGTGCCATGGCTCTCATGTCCCTTGGGAGAGTTAAGATGATGCTCACTTGGAAACCATGAGCTCTCTATTTGCTTCATCTCATGTATGGTGACTAATTCCATCATTCAAAGAGCTGACGATGATGAAAACAAGTGGAATGATCAGGAAGGAAATTAAAAATAGCCCTCATGTGGCACTGTGTCAAGCGTTCATGTTTAGATTTTAATTTTATTTTTTTATTCCAAGTTTCTTTGATAAAATATTTTCCCATGCTGAATACACTTGGAACGTCCTCTCCATCACGGCATTCCTGACGGATGAGCCAGGCTGTCGCAGAGCCTATGCCAGAGCTGTATTCCCTCTGCTCCACGATTCTCACTCCCACATCCACACCTTTGGGACCTGGAAGTCATTAATCATCACGCACCAGCCAGGAAGGTACCTCTGAAGGCAGAACCACCATCTTGGACAGAGTGTGGGAAGGAAATGGAGACTCTGGCAGCCAGCAGGAGACGGGGAACACACCTCTGCTCGGCTCCTGCGCTGAGCAGCAGGAGGTAAGATTTTCAGCAGGGAGATTTTCTGGCTACAAGACTCAAGGATCTTGGTAGAAAGCAGATCTTTCCCTGTCCTGCTGGTTCTTTTGCGTGGATGGAGACACGGGGGTTCACCTCACCCCTCTCCACCCACGGAGATGCCTACAGCCAGGCCAGCCCCGCAGCTCTGCTCATGCTTGGCGAAGGGGAACGGGGTGATTCGCCTCACCCGGAGCAGGCGGCTGCTTGGGGCTAAAGCAAACCCTGCCTCAAATGTCACTGGGGGTGACAGGTGCCAGAGGACAGCCCCACGCTGAGCCCAGGCCACCACAGGCCCCCCGGATGCTCACCATCAACTTCCCAACTGTTTATAAGTTCAGCATTCCCTGGAAACATCTGAAATAAAATGATATTCCAATGTTTTTGAACCAAAATGGTTTTTCTTTTTCAAAAACCTGCAAATTTAAATTACATTTTTAATTTGCTTTTCTCACCATGAACAATTACTAGTCTTTGGGGTTTCTTTAAGTTCCTTTTTTTTTCCTTTTTTCCCTTTCTGACACCTTACTGCAGGTGCAGGTTCCAAGAGCAAGCTGACATGGGCTCATTGTGAGAAAATACCGAGATGCAAAAATAGGAAACACCCTCCATCCCCGGGCTCCCACCGCTCATTTATTGCCTGTACAGGAAACACAAACATGTACAGCCTCTCTCTTTAGGGGGATGCGTTAAAATCCCACTTGTTAAAAATTGTTAAAAGAAATCCAAGTGTGGAGGGAATCCCAAAAGCAGCATTTACAAGAGAAGAGGTGTGTCAGGCTGCTGCTTCGGGGCGGGGGGAGGCCCAGGGATGTGCCCCTGGTATCGCTCCTGAGCTGTGACCGAGCGTGATGCCAGCCCTGTCTGCCCTGTGCCTGCCGGGCTCCCCGTGGGGCAGGGGGTGCAGTGCCCAAAGGCACTAAAATTGACTTAAATTCTCTCTGACTTGATAGGCAGGGAAGTGGTGACCGGTGCTTTCTGGGAAGAAAGAGGTTTTATGGATCAATTACTGAAAAACTAGAAACCCCCCTTCCCAAAGTAATGGAGAGAGCCCATATTCATAAATATCTTTAAACCCTTCCTCTAGTGGGGACAGCGTGGTGTCCCCGGTGCCCGTGGGAGACAGCCTGTGGGTGCTCATCCAGAGCCCAACACCAGCCGCTTCCAATTAAATGGCTCGGGGATATGGATTAGTAGTGGATTGGTGGTGTTTTGGGTGTGGTGTAGGGTTTGTGTGGGGTTTTTTTCTTCATTTGTGGTTTGGGGTTTTTTTTGTTTTGGTTTTTTTTTTTTGGTTGGACTAGATGATCTTAAAAGGTCCCTTCCAACCTCGGTGATTCTGATTCTGTGAAACATTGATGACTGAGCCACCTGCTGCTGGGTGGGCTGGTGGTTTGGACCGAAGTGGTCTTTTCCCACGTGAGCCCATCATATCTTGCTTTGCAGTGGGGAAGGGTGAGTAACTCCTCACCCATCACCTCGACAGGCAGTGGAGAGAAAGGTTCTGAGTTCCTGCTCCACCTTGCTTTTGCTTCAGGGTTGCGGGAGGAACATTCTCACGAGCTGCAGAGGGGCCTGAATGACCCACTCTCATGGAGACACCTCCACTGGGCATGGCTGAAGCTCAGCCATGAGATCTCTAGCCTGGCTGTCATGGCTAGCATGGCTCTGCTCCACATTACCCAGCTGTGGGACCTATTTCCACCCACCAATGCCACCTCCCACGCCTGGGCATAGGCTGCTTTCACCACAGGCAAATGGAGCCCAGCTCTACTGTCCTTCCATCCGAGAGGCACCTCGGCATGACAGAGTGATGGCCCTCAGGGCCCTGGAGAAAGACTCTCCCTTTATGGAGAAGGGCAAAGCACTTTGTGCAGGAATCTGTCCTTGTTTTGTCACGGGACACATTACCCTGAACCCAAAAGAGGAAGCAAAAAGGGGGCGGGGGGGGGGGTAGCTTTTGCCTTTCTGGTGGGAACAGCATTTGAGCTAACTTTGTTTCCCTTGGGGAAAGGCACCAAAATAACAGAGGAAGGGGGGTGTAGCGGAGGGGGATGAAGCTAAAAAGGCTACGTAATCTGCCTGGGAAAAACCACGCTCCCAACGGCGCTGGTGAGGCTGCCCATCGCCCGGCCACAGCGAGCAGAGCGGTGCCGTCACGCTGCGGGGCCCCGGGGATGCGGGTGCTGCGGGGGCACCCTGCTGCAGCTCTGCAGGGCCATGGGTTCCTCTGGCCCTGCTTGGGGCTCTCCAAAGCTCCGTGCAGAGGCAGGAGCACCCGCTGGGCAAACTGGGTCTGGAGAAGTTAGGTGCTCGGTGTCCTAACCTAAATCTAATCCTAGATGACACCTGTGTCCAGCCTCCCACCTCCATCAGCACACACCTAATGCTCCTTGCTGCAACGCCCAAGACGAGGCAGGTCACAGAATCACAGAATGGTATGGGGTGGAAGGAACCTTTGGAGACCCCCTCCCCCATAGGGTCCCTTATGTGGGGAGGTGGGTCACCACCACCCTTCTGATGGTCTTCACCTTCCAGAGTGGAGCATCCCCTGGCACAGCTGGTGTGGGCAGGCAGAGCAGGCACCAGTGTCAGGCTTCCTTCCAAAGTATAACGCCATGTTGACCGCCAGACTGGTAAAATCTCACAGTAATTATGCTGGTTACAGATATTTTTTTTTCACCATAGCATTACTTTCCTTAAGCAGGATGGACTATGAGGCTGCAGTCTGCCAAGCCCAACCCATGCCTGGTATTCTCTTGTAAAACAGAGATTTCCAGGCTCTACCTTTTTGTGTCATATCTTGAACCCAGCGGAGAGTGTACCTCAGGGTGTGCAACCTCCTCTGTGTGCAAGTGGAAAAGTCCCCAATCTGCTCCAAACTCCACAGCGACTAATCCCGTGTCAGCAAACCCCTTCCCGGACATGAACCGATTTCCCCCCAGCTCCGAGGCAGCAGCGGGTCCGGCAGGAGCAGCCCCACAGGCAGGGGTCTGAGCTCCACACCAAGGGGCAGAGTGACTGGCCCAGCTGAAGCTCCCCCCACGCTTCCCAAACCACCTCCCCATCACCCCAGCGCTCACCCCACTGCTTCAGTGGGGAAAATCTACGAGCCCAGCAGCAATTCCTTGGCACTTCTTGCCTGACTGAACCATATCACTGGACCTTGTCTTCCAAAATCTCACCTTACGTTTTGCTTGCCCAACTTGTATGTATCATCTCCTCACTGCCTCTACCAAGGCTGCAGCTCTAAAAGAGCGTTGCTTGATGCTTGCCTGATTACCCTCTGCGTTTTAGTGCCTTCAGAGCACCATGTTGGATGGGTGGAGAGAGGCCGCTACAGCCCTCAAATTGCCTCCCTGCTGAGTGAAACTAGATCCATTCTGTGCTTTAACTTTAATAGTGATATTTCAGTAAAACGGTTTATTAAAAACCTTCCTAAGTACTTTGTGGAATGTATAACAGTGCAAATAGGCACAAAACCAGGCAGCGTCAGGAGGTAACACTCTCTGCCTTTGCACTACAGGAAACCCAGGGAGTGCCTCTTCATCAATTCTGACAACGGGTATTCCCAGACCAGCTCACGCCTGATATCCATCCTCCTCTTCAGGACTGGAATAAAACATACACAGATAAACTAGTGAGAGACAAACTCTGGAGCCCTCTCGGGTTTTTTGCCTCATGAGAGAAATGAGAGACTGGAAGGGTCTTAGTGACTTCTGTCTGTTTCTGTAGTGGCTTCTCTTCCCCAAGTCATCGATGATTTCATCCCTTAAGGGGTGCATTCCAAACCACGTCATCAGAGGGCACAGAAGACCCAAGACTGAAGATGACCTGCAGATCTTCAGAGCACAGGGGATGTGGAAGGCACCACCTGATGAGGACAGGCTGAATGGTCTTGTCCTCCAGTGCCTCGGCAGGAGGTGTTGCTGTCTGTCCATCCAAAAGCCTGGCACAGCACAGCCCAACCACATCTGCCCAGGTGTGTCCGCAAGCTCTCTCCTGTGCTGTGCTTCCTCCCCTTAGCCAGCAGGTCACAGATACACAGGAAAATGGACATGGCTTGTGGGACTTGCTCTTGAACAGTCTTTAGTGCCTGGTTTGTATCACAGCATTATCTTCTGCGCACTTACCAGGTGATTTTTAATGAACCAAGCTGATTTCTTTTTGGGTGCTAAACTGGGATTGAGCATTTTGCCAATAGGCTTTGGATAATTGGCCCATTAGAGTTTTTTGCCCCTAAGTGGCTGTTTCAAGAACATTTCCTTAAAAAGCAAATATCTGTCCACTTTCTTTATTTTGCTCATGTGTTTACAGGAGTTCGTTGACTTTTATTCTACTTCCCTCCCTCCTGCAGCCCAGGCTGTCACTACAGGGCTCCCCATCTGCAGGTGCTGCAGTTCTGACCAGCAGACAAGGCATCAGGGTTCCAGCACCTCAATGGGGAAAAACCCCTCTCTGATTTTAGGAGGTGCTGGGAGGCGGCAGCAGAGACTGAGTCCCACCCCCTCATGGATGGGAAGGAAAACTGAGCAGAGTGTTGTGAATCCAGGGAGAGAGAGTTTCTGACCCACGCTGGGCTCATCCCCGCCATGGGCAGGAGGCTCAGCCTGGAGCACAGTTGCCCTCGCCATCTCCCTGTGCCCCTCTGCCCTTCCTCCCGGGGTCTTCCCCGCTCCTTGGCGCTCCAGGCTCCTGCAAAGCCTTGTCACCAGCAGACAGGGAGGTGACGGGGCTGGCAGTCACAAGTGAAAAGGAGGAGGGGAGGTCGGTGCCCGGGCACTGCTGTACCACCTTGGCTTTGTGGCTTCCCCTGTGTGTTGTCCCCCATCAGCTATCCCTGTAGGAGCTCTGTAGGAGCACCCTGGGAGAGGAGGCTCCTCCACAGCTGTTTTCATCCGTGAGGATGAACACTTTGCTCCTGTCTGTAGAGACAGCAAATGAACTGGGAGAGCTGAAAAGAGAGCTATAACTGGGAAAGGAGAGGGGACAGGTGGCACAGGCCCCCGGTGTGTGCCTCATTGTGTGAGCCCAGCACCACCCTCCTAATTGAGACGTGGTTAAAAATTCAGACCAAATCGGATGCAGGTGGGGGGGGCTGTGAGGGTCGCACTGTGCACCAAGCCCTGAGGAGATGGAGAAAGCCAGAGCCAAGTCCCATTTCCTTCCCGGGGGGACACAGATCCGCTGGCTCTTGGATGCAGATCCATCATCGGCACGAAGGGAGAGGGAAGGGCCGGGAATCCCCCTCCCGGGCCGTGCCTGGAAAGCAGCAGGGAGCGGGGTCCCGCGCTCTCGGCAGTGGCCGCGCTGGCACGTCCCTGGCTCCGTTCACTGTCACCCCCGCCCCGGGGTCCCCCCGCCACAGAGCCCCGCGCTCTGATAAAGAGTTAAGGCGCTCTCAGAGGCAGTTCTGTGAGAACATTTCTCAGAGGGCAGTGCACTTTTATTCGAAATAATTTTCCATTCCATTTATATCTATATAATAGGAGGTGGCTCTGGGGTCTGAGTTTTCCATAGCCCCAGACCTCATTTCCCTGTCTGGGCCTGACCCCTGCTCAGCTTCCCCAAGAATAACAGAGAAAAGTTCAATGGGAGAGAAAGAGCCACGGGGCTGAGCTCCGGCTGCTGCCTCCCGACGCTGCGCACACACAATTAGACTCATTTTGTTAATAGAAGTGATCCTATATACATATATGTATATAAATTACATACATAACAGGATGTATACATGCAGGAAAAGCCCTGGAAAGAAATGTACCTGGAATGAGATTTCCGAGCAAACACGGCAACAGAGGAACTCAGGACACTCGCCCCAGGCTCTTCTTGCCTCTATAGTAAGGTATTAATTGGATAATGGAGATACTGTGCTTTTGTACTTGGACAATGGAGAAATTACTCTTTCTGCTAAAAACATTTTGATATTTAAAAGTATTTCTTAATAAAGCATTTTCGTTTAAAAATTTGTTGCTTGCTTCTGTTGTTTGGGAGCGGGGGGGCATCCTTCTTGACCAAAAATACAATTTCACAGCCCAAGGCTGGGCAGGGCAGTGTCCGGGTGAGAATTCTGCTTCATGTAAAACCCAACTCCTCTTTGAGAGGCATTGTCCCAGTTAGTCCCCACAGCCTCTTGCCCAGCAGCTGCCTTTGCCCCAGCTGTTCCAACCCCACTCCTGCCGCTGGAGGGGCTGTCACCCCCAGCGATGGCCACTGGCCCAGGACCCACCAAAACACTGGTTTTGGACCAGTCTCCTGGACACCAGAGCGTGACATCTCCTCTTGATCCAACTGCTGCCTCCCCTGGAGATAACCCAGTATTTCTCCAACCTCAAGCCTGACAAACGCACCGAGGTTCTTTGTCTGACAAACCCAGAGGGAAGGCAGTTCCCCCCTGCTGGGGTCCTGAAAGGGTCCACAGGGTCTACATTTGGTGGAGTTCCCCTGCAGGACAGCAGTGTCCTTAGTACAGGAGGAGGTAGAAAATTTTGTCTTTATGGATCAGAAAAATGACTAGTATGTAAAACTGACGGCTTAGACAGACAAAATTTGATTAAAAGTCAGAGAAAGGCAGTATCTAATGAAAACCCTGGCTATTTTTTTCTGCAGTATGGTAAATTCATCACTCTCAGCTGACAGAGGTTTAATCATGAATGGCTGTGTCTATTATGCACCACTGAAAACACCAGAGTGACTTCCAGTCCCTGCAGCCCGTGCAGCTTTAGGAAATCTCAGTTACCTGTTTCGCTCCTTTCCTTCCTGCACAGCTGCCTCCCGCCTCCTCCCAAAAGGCTCTGGGTGCTGGAAGCTGCTGAGCTCACCAGGTCCCAGGGACTGGCACCGGATAGAAACATCCTTCCCTCAAAACATCTGCCCAAAAAGCTGTTTGGGCAGGCATGTGTCACGCATGGGGTATTTTTCACCTCAGGTTTCTCAGCAGGAGATCCCCAGGTCCCCATCTCCCCAGGTCCATCAGGATCCTCCTTCTCCCCTTGCTATGTCAGGAAGGAGTTGCTCCGGCACTGAGTCTTCATGAAAGAGAGACTTTTTATTTAATTCATTAATTATTTGATGTCATATCATCAAGTGCTTCTCTGTGCAATACACACCTAGTACAATATCCTGACTATTGGCCTATTCAGACCAAACTCAAAGACAGAAACGCAGGGATTCGGGATGATGCCCGAGTCTGTTTAGGAGGTGCCACAACAAAGACTGAGAGAAAAAGAAGCTACAAGGAATGAGCATGAAAAACAAGTGGAGGGAAGAGGACAAAGCAAGCAAGCTCACAGACACTGGGATGCAAGGCTTTACACCCCGCTGCGATGGGGAGGACTCCTCTGTCCTGCACAGCACAGGACAGACCACTCTGTTGGTTGAAACAGAAACAAAACATTTATATTGAGAATCAAAATATACAGAATTGATTTTCCCCTAACTGCTAGCCAGCCCCACAAGAGTTTCCATCATTAACACACTTGCTGGACTGTGCCTGAAAGGGACGGTCCTGGAAGACGCAGAGGACTTATCTACACGCCAGTGAGGAGTGGGACTGCAGGAAGGGACGCCCACCTGAGCTGGCACTTCAGGAACTCTGAGCCCCTCGAGCCTGACAGAGCCTGCTGCAGTTGGGGCCAGCATCCCCACGCACGGTGGGGCTCGCACGGTGTGGCTGCCGAGAGCCGGGCAGCTTGGCTACAGACACCGGAGCTCACGGCGAGCGGGGATGTGCGTGTCCAGCCAGAGAGAGCAATTCCCACATGAGCTTCCTGAGAAGTGAAGCGAATGAGAATGGACCCCAACAGCATTTCAGTATCAGGTCACATCCAGCTTTTCACTTACAGCTTCAGAGGACCCCCAACAAAGAATCACTCCATTTAAGCTGGACCAGAAGATGCTAAATGTGTAAATTCCTCACCAAGCTGTTAAAAGCTGCCTCGACCTTCCCTCGGCTCCGTTCCGAGTTGGTCCCATGCTGGTGGGACTCGGAGCATGCTGCTCACTGAGGTCTGTCAGCAGACACATCCCTACAGTCGCACTGCTCTTTACTGCAAAGACGCCACTGCATGCCATGAACAGGGCAGAGAAATGCATCGGCCCCAGAGGAATCATCCCACGCTTCCCAAAGAGGACTTTTGGGATGGCTGCAGGAACATCCTCACAGCTGGCTGAGCCTCCCAGTGCAGGCAGCCCCACAGCCCCCGTCACCCACCCGGCGGTGGCTGCCCAGGGACCCTGGGTACATCACGGGGTGTTGAAGTGACGGGAGGTCAGCAGTCACATCGCTGCGTCAGGGAGAGCTGTGTATTCTAGAGTTTTCAGTAACTCCACAACACTCATGAAGTGGAAGCAAAAAACAAGCGTGTTTCTGAGCAGAGGGACTTTTCTAAGACACAGGGACTCACCAGCCTGTAAAGTGTGTGGTGCCTGTAACTGCTGACACCCTCAGCTCTGCTTTGGGTGTTGACTCCAGCTCTGGACAGGACATGGGTCTGCACTTTTAGATGCCTGCTGGGAAGCCACCCAGCCAGCCAGATGTGCCCCAAAGTGTCCCCTGAGCCAGGCATCCTCCCCGGGGCAGGACGCCTGCAGCTCCAGGAGCAGCTCTGCAGCCGAACAAACGAGCGGTACCATTGTCTCGTCACCCCAGATGGCAGCAGCAGAGGGGAAGGAGGAGCATCCCAAGCCCACCCCAAGCCCACCCCGGCTGCAGCTTCTTGGTTTTCTAAATCAAACCAGCTCAAACCCCTCCAGGAACCCCATAGCGGCACTTGGCCGTAAGGACCCGCCAGGGTAGGGAAGGAGCCAGGCACATCTCCTCCCTTCTTCAGGCCGGGGCTGTCAAGTTGGCAGGGAAATAATAAACACTTCTCTAAACTTCCGAAATGTCAAGAAAATATTTACAGGGCCCACTTCTGCAAAGCAGGCACGCCAGCCCAAAGGGCACACACGCACACTTCGCCGGGCGTTGCCTGGCATGTTTTTTGCCATGATTTTTACTAAACATTTGCGGTTTTCCTGCTGAAAAACCCAGCGAAAGATCAATGCCAAAAAGGGACTCCTCTGGGGATGAAACTGTCAGGGAGCCAGGACACGGGGAAGTACAGAGCCTGTGTGTCCATTCGTTCCCTAACATATTTTACAGCCAGAGAAATGGGACCCAGCCTGGCCAGGACCGCAGCATGTTTTGGGGGAAATCTGTGCTAATGCTGACCCTGCTCTGGAGAGAAGAGCAGAGAAGCAGAGAAGACTCCAGGCCCACACTCGTGAACATTTCACCAGCAAATAAATTCATATAAAAACACTTCCCATGTCTGCAATTTTATTTTTGCTTTTGCTTTAAAATGGGATTGCTCTGGTCTCTAACTTTCTCCGGGCTGCAATCATAACCCTGCAATGCCTCCCAGCTGCTGAAATCCTGTGCTGGCCATGGAACAGGCTGAGCATGGAGCTTGGCTCCTGGGAGGCTTCCAGCAAGAAGCCACCCCGTGATGCAACCAGAAGAGGCAGGTTGGCAGCAGGACAAGGGACGTGCCCAGGTTCGGTGTGTGCTGCTTCCCCGGCAGAGGGGGGACAAGTAGGGTTCTGATCCCCGGGGTGGCCATGGGTGCCCCAGCCTGCGCGTGGGAGGGCAGTGCTTCCCCACAGCACCAGCCTTCAGTTACTTCCAGCTTCAACTATTATACTTTAATGAAGGTTTTCTAATGAGCTGTTTAAATAGTAATTAGAGGCCAGCACTGGAAGAGGGAGATAAGTCTTGTGGGTATCTGCAAGGCCCTGCAAGAAAGGACCTGATAAGTAAGAACTGAATGATTTTCTTCTGGGATCAATTCCAACAAGCAATTATCCCCTTGATACCACGCTGCTTAATCAGGAGCAGCTTGAAAAAACACTTGTCAGTGGCTGGCGATGAATGGGCCGCTTTCCCAGCATTTCACAGGGGAAGGCTGGCGGCTTTATGCCAGTACCTGAGATGGGAGATGATCCAAATAGTGCTGATAGCTCATTTGATTTACATGAAATAATAATAAATTTTGTTTTTTATAATCTTCACATGTACGGAAGAATCATCATCTTTGTTTCCCATCTCAGCCATTCGGAGGGTTTAGGTTTTATTGAATTTCAGGTGCTGGGCTTCAGTGACTTGTCAAAGCTGAGCAGGGACCCGACTGCAGCTCCGTCGCTCTTTGGAGCACAACGACCGGCTCCCGTTCTGCTGCGACCTGTTCTCCCCCGGCAAGTCCCCCACAGGATGAGCCGAGCTGTGACAATGGTGCGGGACAAGATGACTCACAGACTTGGCTAAAAACTTACTAGTTATCCTCTGATGTTGTCGGAGAGTTAAGTAAGCTCGAACATTTTAATAGGCTTATTTTCTCACCATTCCACCGCCTCAGGTGATCCTTTGTGTCACAACACAAAATACCGTATCATGGGATTATTAGAAAAAAAGAAAGGCACGTGCTCAAATCATCATTTTCTGCTGTCACACTCTGCCAGTGCCAATATCTGGTAGGAACTCTGGCAAACGGTGGGTGCAAGTAGCAAATGGTGCAAACAGCAATGGTGCAAACAGATTTGGAAAATTGCAGAAATAGCAGCCAGGAGGGATTTTTTTTTTTTTAAGGCTGGAGAATTACTCAGTACCTGCAGTGCAGCATCAGCAGGAGATATAACCATATAGCAGGGCACAGGGCACAAAATCACAGTGCTCACCTGAATGTAAGGAGCACTGAGGTGCAGGCACAGGAATAGAAGCATATGGCCCTTCGTTAACTGGCAAAGGCAAAAGAAAATCTGCAAACGTGTCTTCTGGACAGTCAGACCACGGTTATGGGAGAGCACACACCCGAGGAGTCCCGAGCACAGGGATGGGGAGGGATTTACTACATTACCAAGGCAGGGCTTTGCTCCTGCTGTGCTGTGTCCTCTCGTCCCTGCAGGAATTGTGTTAAGGTTGTTTTGCACAGGGACAAAGTGTGGAAACCTGCTTTTGGGGGGATTTGGAGCCTCCTTCTGATTTCCAGCCTGGCTTCATGCACTGCACTTTACACCTTAGTTCCCATGAGCTGCTGTCTCAGCTCCATGTCTCTGCTCCTGTCCCTGCAGCCCCGCGCAGCCAGCCCTGCTCCTCTTCCCACCATGCCAAGCTTTTGTAGGTCTCACCTTATATCTTCACTTCTCCCTACAGACTTGCCTGCAGCTCCCATCTGAATTCATCTGTTGGGGACCAGAACTGGCCACTACCATCACACAGGGATTATCCAAACAGAGTAAAGTCAGAGCAAAGACCTTTCAAGCCCGGGAACCCACCTTGGATGCTCGCTGGTGCTCAGGGTACAGTTCCATGGTACAGCAGAGTCAGTTTCAAAGCTCCTTCCTGCCAAGAGGGGACACCTCAGGAGCCCCTTCTCTTGTGCCTGTTCACACCCTTGGACTGGTCCTGCCACAACGTCAGAGTACATGGGAGCCATTCACCTTGCAAACATGGAAATACCCCCTCTTTTTTTGGCCAGGTTTGTTCTGTTGTTGCAGTGCACTGAAATGGCTTCCTGGCTGGTCAGAGGAGGCTCAGCGGCTGCTTGAGTTCAGGAGGGTGCCCCAAGGGGAGGTGGGTGGAACAGAACCTTCTCATTTTGGCAGCAATGATGTATTAAAGTTAGTCAGGTCATCCCATGAAATCACCTCCTGTGATATGGAAAGGGGAACAGGGCATGGAAGAGTGAATCCTCCCCAGGTTTCAAGAACAAACACACTAAGGACAACGGGGAATGTAGACGAATGGTTGAGATTGGGCATTAAAAACAATTTCTTCACTTAAAAGGGTCACCAAGCATTGTAACAGGCTGCCCAGGGACGTGGTAGAATCACCATCTCTGGAGGTATTTAAAAGCTGGGCAGACATGGTGCTGAGGGACATGGGTTAGTGGTGGGACATGGCTTTAGCAGTGTTAGGCTGATGGTTGGACTTGATGATCTTAAAGGTCCCTTCCAACCTAGATGATGCTATGGGTCTATGATTCTGTGACAACATCCCAAAACCTAAAGCAGGACTCTGCACCATATATTTGGTTTTTACAACATCGTACCACACTGGGCTCCCAATCCAGCTATATATCATGCAGAAGTGGGCAGTGCTTCTCCCCCTTTCCTCTTTCCTCTGCCCAGTTTCAGCAACTCCAGGGCTGACTCCTGCACCAGGGCCTTTCACATCGTTGGAGCTTGTCGGGGTCCAGGTGAATGTCAGCTCCACACTGGAGTTACACATCCATCCACTCCTTGACTCTGCCATTTCATCTCATTCCTTGTTTTCCTATCCTGAAGAGCATCCAGGTCTTTATGTGCCATTTCCCCTAACTCCTTTGTTTTGATGATGATTCCCAGTTATGGGTAATTACCAAATTTCATTAGCAATTTCTATGTCCAAGGCTGATTTTTAAGAAACCCATCTAGCACAGTCCTCACAGTCCAGCACCTTCCTCTTCCTTTGATTTAATATTCCTCCTTTACTGAAGACCAGACTTAGATATAGCTTGTCTGCTTTGCCGAGAAGATCAGGTTTTTTATCTACTCCGGCATCGTTTACTTTCAGAAAAACTGTATCTCATCTTGCCCATTTTCCATGTTCTTAATTATTCTTTATTTTAATGTTTATTCTAAAGCTTTGCATATTAATAGATTCGAACTAATAGACTCTTACATACCAAGAACACATTCTCCCTGCCCCAATAAATAGACCTATATTTGCTGTTCTCCAGCCAAACTACCCAATCCCTGTGGTTTGACAGATTTATTACAAACCCTTTCTCCACGACTTCAGCTTTGTGCCAGCCCCTTCTCGTTTCTGGAGGAGAAGCTGCCTGGTCCTACCTGTTTGCATGCTCAAAGATCCTTGACTGGTCGTGGCATTTCCCACCCCCGTGCTTCCCCCATTCCCCAGTGCTACCAAAATCCTGGGCACAAGTTTTCATTTTGTTTCTTTCAGGACTATACGTAGATTTTCTTCCTCCTCTGTCCCATCCTCAGCTCATACCAGCCCCACTTCTTTCCTGCTTCTCTTTCTTCTATATAGCTGGACAGTTTCCAAGAGTTGTGCAACCCACCTTTTGCTATTTCATTTAATAACCTGGACAAGGTTGGATTCTGCCTTACTTTGAGATTTGTTTTACAAAAATTGTGGAAGTCACTTTTCAGTACTGGTCTTCTCTCTGTTGCCCGTGGACTCCCCAATCTCCCTCAGCAGCATCTCTTCCTCCTGCCCACTGGCCCCGTATCCCATTCCTTGTCCCCACAGATCTTCCAGACCCCGTCTCACTCCCTGGGAAAGGGGCAAGGCTGGGAGCTGAAGGGAGCTGTGGTGACTCACAGCCTTCCTGGCGGCAAGGCCATGGGCCATCATCCTGTTTTGTTGGGCCAGGGGAGCAGGAGCCATCGCAGCAGAGGTTAATCCTACCTCAGATGCGGCGGGTGGGCAGAGACATCCCGCCAGAGGGAACGATAATGTTTAAAATGAGCTCATTAGCTCCATCCCTCCTGCCCACTGCCAAGAAGAGCCTGTACCCAGCTCTCAGAGGAGAGCTTGGACAAGTGCTTGTGTCTACTCCAGCTGGTCCAGTGCAGCTCCAAGGGCTGGAGAATCAAACAGAACCTGACAGCGATCAGTATTATTTTTAGATCTTTCCTTTCAGCCACTCTCCAAAGCAGCGAAGGCTGTGAGCCGTGCAGCACAGG
Source organism: Scolopax mira (assembly GCA_004320125.1). Lineage (NCBI taxonomy): Eukaryota > Metazoa > Chordata > Aves > Charadriiformes > Scolopacidae > Scolopax > Scolopax mira. The sequence goes on along the minus strand of BJBW01009541.1, from coordinate 6,160 downwards.
CTGCCTTTAGTGCAAAGCCACAAACATCCACAAAATTGGAGGAAAGAGGTAGGTGGGAGGAGGGAAACCCTCGGAACTTGCCCTGGGAAATAGCTCCGCAGATGCACGCCTTGCTGGAGGAAGAGTGCCCCGGTCACCAACAAAGGCTTCCTGAGCAGCGGCAGCGCTGCCAGAGGGTCCTACCCACCCAGCCAGCTCCTGGGTATGCAGTGCCCCGAGCAGGGGGTGAACCCCCTGGGAGCAGGACTCCAAACCTGTAGTTCTGCACAAAGTCACTCTTCCGGAGCAGCTCTCCCCTCCAGCAGGAAGAGAGACGGGAGCCTGTTTGTCAGCTGCATGCCCTGGCCATGGGCTGCTTGAGCACCAGGGCTTGGAGCTTCGCTACCTAAGAAGGTTTTTACCAGAGATGAGCAAAGGGAAGTGCTTCACAAGAGGACGAGAAACATTGCAGCTCTTGGAACAGCTCCAGCCTTGGCTGGGAAGTTGAGACATGCCTTGGAGGGGATGGGAGTCCCCTTGGAAGTTAATCAGAGATTTTGAGTCTCTTCTACTTCCTTCTGTTTACAAAGTCGGCGAAGCCAGAAAGCTGGTTCTCCACCTCCACCTCACACATGACAGCCTCTCTGCTCACGGCTGGACTCGGGGACACCTCAACATGATGGTCCCTCAGGAACTACAGCCACTGGGGAAGCGGGTGTCAGGCTGTGGAAAAGTTTCCAAACCCTCACCATGGCCAAGAGCAGGGCAGGGAGATGCAGGGCTGGAGGGATCCCACTTCCTAAGGGCTTGTCCCCATCACAGGGCACACATCCCATGGCTACCCAAGATGCTGGGCAATGCCAGACCTTGTACCATGAGGAAAGACCACTCCAACCATCTCCTGCTTGACCAAGGCTGTCCATGGGGCACTCAGTGTCACACTGGCTCCTGCCAGCCCTCGGGGGGACAACCATCGTGCTTGCTCCCCTCTCAGCCTGCCAGCCTCACACTGGCCTCCTCCCATGCTACAGCGACCTGCCCGTGTCTGTGGCTTCTCTGAGCCCTCCCAGCGGCACAGCAGTGCTGGCTGGACCAGCAGGAATTGGGCTGGAAGGACTCATCCAGACCAATGAGCCCAGTGACCATTAATGACTGGCCACTCGTGGTGCACACCTGCTGTGCAGGGCTGCACTATGGCCGTGCCCCTGCACCAGGTGAACGGCATCGCGGGGGCATTCTCCAGTGAGAGGATTTAACAGCCACATTTAGTAGCTGCTGTTCCCTCTGTGCGTGCTCCGGGGGGATCCCTTCCTCTTCATGCATTTCCCTTCGCTACCTTGATGGAGGAAGAAACCCCAAGCTCAAGGGAAGAACAACCCCAAGTGGCTGTTGCTCAGACAGACTCTACCTCCCCCAAATGGAGTAAGTTTAACACAAAGCTTCTCCAGCAGCAGAAGAATTGAGCACCAGCAGGATGCAGGTGGCCATGCTCCCTCTGTGCTTCACGGGACCTGGAGTGAGAGCAACACCCTCCTCCTCTGCAAGATGCTGAGGGATCCCAGGAAGGGCTCTTGGATGGAGAAATCCAGCAAAAAACCCAAAGCAGCGGAGGGACCCGGGTTGTTGGCATGGAGAATGCTCCCTACTGACATCCCCTGCTGGTTTAACCTCACAAATTGACCTGGAAACTCACACTATGTCTTGTAGGCAGTGAAATCCCTCCATTCACAAAACCCCAAGGCCTTTGGGCTATAGCCATGTTGGGTGGAGAAACAGAATCAGATTCCTCAGGAGAAGCTAGACACGAATTCAGGGAATAATCAGGGCCCGATGACATATGTCAGACATGGTGATCTTTACGTGAAGCAGTAAAGGTCACACACTGACTAAACCACTTGGGTCTAACAGTGAAGGGCAGCCAAGACACACACACAGCAGCCCTGGCACCCCACAGGGCACAAAGCCATCATTTTGCCTCCACGTGCATCAGTTTCCCAGCAGCCATAGGAAACTGGTTGTCATTGAAGGGCATGGAGAGGGTCATTAACCAGTGACAAGAAAGTGGTTTGAGAACCTCTGGGGGCTGGTGCCAGAGCCACACCAGAGGGTACTGCACCCCAAGCTGGTTCACAGCCCTTAGCCAAGAAGGAATGTTCAATCCAACTGCAAGCTCTTGTCAAAAGAACGGACTGGGGCACTTGCTGCTGCTGCTCATCCGCAGCTGGGCTGTCCTGGACCCCCCCCAGCTCCACCGACAGGGGCACAGACCACCAGAAAGGAGTGAGAGAGGCTTCAAGTGCCACAGATTCCCCTGGCACCGGACAGGAGGCCTCCAGCTCTCTTCCCTGCTCCTGTCAAGACCTATTTTCCAGCCAAGAGGCTCTTCCAGCCCTGATGTGCAGAGACAGGAACCCAGGCCAGGGCAGGACCCTGAGCGCACTGGCTGAAAGAGGCTTTGGGGGCTCATTTTCCCACCAAAGGAAGCGCAAAATTCCTCCCTTCACCCAGAAATGCAGATACACCCTCTGACGCTGCTCCCCTGAAGTGTAGCCCCCCCGTACGCCATCCAGCTCCTGGGCAGAGGTGGTGCTGTGCCTCTCTGAGGGGTGAGTAAGGACTGAGACATGCAAATTCAAAGGCAAGTGTGTGCCTGCTGCAACACGGAGGAGGCTGTTGAGCACAAGGGACTTGGCTCCTCTTGCTAACAGTTCAGGGAACGTGCTCATGAAAAACCTAAGTCTCCAAATATTTTATTTTGATCCATGAGCCTGGCAAGATCTCCTGTGAACATCCACTCAGTTGGGACTACACAGGCCTCGGAGGAAGAAGTGGGAGTGGTAGGAAGTCAGAGACAGACTGGAGCAAGGCTGGGGCTTGGGTTTGGGCAGACTGATGGGAATCCAGAGGGTATGGCTGTAATTCCTGACATCCAAACTGGAGCAGGGAAAGGCCTGAAATTTCCTCTGAAACACAAGGATGCTGAGTATGCCATTTCAGTCGGAAAGGGATGCTGTCCCCTCAGCTGCCTTTCACCTGGGAGATGCATGGGCATGTCTGGGGTCACACTGGGGTTAGGTTCTTCCTAATGCTCCTGCCATGATGCTAAAC
>BJBW01009538.1:0-41199 GCA_004320125.1 Scolopax mira | reverse complement strand
TATGAGGGTGGTGGAGCACTGGAACAGGTTGCCCAGGGAGGTGGTTGAGGCCCCTTCCCTGGAGACATTCAAGGTGAGGCTCGACGAGGCCCTGGGCAACCTGGTCTAGTTGGAGGTGTCCCTGTGACTGCAGGGGGGTTGGACTAGATGACCTTTGAAGGTCCCTTCCGGCCGAGATGATTCTATGATTCTATATTTTGTAACCAGATATTTGGGGGGGAACTAATGTTATTGCTAGGAAGATGCACAGGTCCAGACAACACTATGCTCTCAACAGTTCTCAGAGTGCTCTCACTTAAATTGTCTAAAGCAGTTATCTGAAAATTACTCAGAATTTAAAAATGCCTAGGAAGCACTTTCTGTTAACAGTGAAAGCAGTCAAGGAAGCTGAAACTCTGTGTTTATGGCTCATTTAGGTACCTTGAAGTAGAAAAGAACATTGTGCCTATGCAACCCCAAGGAAGCTAGATTCACAGGGGTAGTCAGCAAAAGGGAAATGACTCTGTGTCAATGAGGCAGGTGATTTGTGCTTGGCTTTAATATGACTAAAAGATGAGAAAAGCAAGCCAGAACAGCTCAGTTAGTTCAGTGATTGTAAGATTGCCAGCATATGCTAAAGCACTGAATACCTTGGTAATCTTCTTACCTAATCATAAAGGTACAAAACTGGCCCCCGTGTTTAATAATCTGTATGTTATAACTCCGGGGATATAGATCCAAAGAAAACTCTGTACATCCATCAGCATTCCACATATTTTATTTTACTAGAAGCAAGCATTGTAACTCTGGACAAGAAAAATGACATGATGTATTAACCCAGCTGAGAGTGTGTGTATATTTGGCTTCAATAATACTTACACAAACTACCAACTTTGTTTATTGGTGTTTATCCAAAATACTGAAACTATATAGCACATAATTTCTACTCCACATTTACCCTTTTTAAGTGCCACAACTTTTTACTAATGAGCAAGGCAGTATGTTTTCCTACATTAAGAGCAAATATCTATTGAGACAAAGGTTCAGATTTTTTAAAGTCTTTTAGACATGGCAGCACTCAGTTTTGTAAGGAATATGCAACTAATATGACAAAGACCCACTGGGGAAAGCATAAGGCAGCAGTTCCACTGGCGCTCAGCCCCCTATTCACCTATGACACTTCTAAATCTGAGTTACATGAATCACACAAACATCTCGATGCTGAGCATACAAACTACCTGTGAAAGTCTGGTCCAGAGACACCTACAGTGGTATTTATTTAACCAAATACAGACATTTATGTCTGAGCAAGACTTCCTAAGCTCTCTTTATAATAGAGAAAAATATGTAGTTTCAGAGTTTGACTCATCTTATTCTCAAGCAGATGTCTAGAACAGGTCGGATGAATTGTGTCCTGAAATTTTCTATTCCTTTTTATCAATAAAGAGAACATCAAGTTAACTCAAATCTATTTGAATCTATTCCTGACTGACATGCAGAAGAAAACTCTCGTTTCTGAGCTCACTTTGGTATTAAAAAGAGTTCTTTTTCTTTCAAACAACTGCTAATATTAACTATTTGCACCTGTTTGGGATCTATGAGGTCAGGGAAAATCTGCTTCATAATAAAAGGGGCTTACGGTGTTAATATGCCTTTAACACATGGTCACAGAGTAAATAAGAAAGAAATAAGTATCTGAAACCTAATAAAGGCATATTACATAAGGTTTAATAAAGAAACTTATGGAATGATGATTGTAACATGGCTGATGTTACTGTTTCTAGACTATACAAATTCCCTTGACCATGATGCTGAATATGGAGATTAGGTCCACAATATGTACCTGATGAGAGAAGTACACAGCAACAGGCAAGAAATCTCCAAATAGAAATAATTTCAAAACTGGATAAAATGTATGTTTGTGTGGGTCAGAATTAGATGTCAGTTAATATTCAACTTGAAAACATAAACAGTAATTAGCATTTTCTCTGGCCTAAGGATGAATAAGCAAAACTGCAGGCTAAAAACCGTTTGCTTCCTGATTTTCCTCTTCTGGAGAATGCTGGGAATAGTCATCTGAAATCAGACTTATCAAATTATTACAACTCTATTATTGAGCATCTAGCTAAGGCTGAAAGAGTCTTTATTTTTAAATGTCTCTGTTAGATATTTTATCTTAAAAAGAACCCTGAAATTTTGTTACCTAGGAATGATTTCCATTCTTATTTTGCTGTCTAGCTTACATGTAGCTTGATGATGCTTGTTTTTTCATTAAAGATAAAAAAAAACAACCTCTAGCCTTTTAATTCATGACAATAGTTTGAACAAAATTATAAAGGGATGTAATGTTTGAGCTTTCTTGCCTGTGACTGCATCACGAGACGTAGCACAATCATCTATGCAGGTGTAGATAGATAATGCAATTATATTAATTACCAAGATAATGCACATAAAACAGCATTGAAATAAGCACCAAGCAAATCCTAGTATGCCTTGGAGAACAGGAATGGTCTAGAGCAAACATCTATACATTTTTTCTCCTAGATCTACATGGCTCCTCATGGGGTAAAGTAGGGGACTGTAGTGAATTTGTTTCATCGTTAATAATTATTATACAAAAAACAAATACATATCCTATTTCTCTTGAGAGCCTTTAATTACACCTCCATAATGCAATGACAATACCTCTTTATTTGAGCAGGTGTATACATTTAATATCAATAGTGAAACAGCTGGAGAATTCCTGTGAGAGGTCACACTGGCTCAGCAACCTGCTGTCACAGCAGTCCAGCTGCTTAACCAAGTCAGAACATATTGCTGTGCCGTGGCAGGGAAGGAATTAAGCTTTCAGAGGAGAAGAGGAAAGCTGAGCTCAGCCCCATTAGACTTTATCTCAATTAGGAAGCAAAGAAAAAGAGGGCCTTCATAGAAGGACGATTAAGGTATCCTAGGAAAAAGCTTCTGTTGAGAAAAATTAAATTCGGAGATTTGTAGTTTTTGTCTTTCACTTCTAGAGAAATTGCAGGGATTCTAACTATACCAAAGATTTCAGATTATGATCTACCCAAAAGAATTACAGTGAGTTTAATTTTACTCTTTTCTTGTTGCACACTAAAGTCCAAGGAATGTACCAGGATCTCTGCTGTCTTTGACAACTCAGATAGGAGCATCACTTTTCACTTTCAAAAGAGCTTGCCATTTTCAACAGCAGAACATACTTTATCCCAAAGTATCTTTTTCTAGAGATGGAGCTGGTATATTGTTAATGTATCCTACCAAACAGCTCATATATGATTGATACCATTCTTATTATTTTTAATATTATTAAAATAATTTTCTTAGAGAAACATTTTGTATTCTCTGTCATTTCTGGCTCCAGGCTGAATTGTTTCCTTAATTACTAATACATTACATTACAATTTGACATGAACAAAATAAAAATCAGTTATGCACAAAGCTGAGAATAAATGTATTGCCAATCCACAGATTGGATATGAATTGTGTCTTTGCAGAGCTTTTTATTTCAAAGCTCTGTACAAAATGCAATTCTGAGACCTTGCTGAGCAAGATCACATTTTTAGATACCTGACTTAAAAGAGGACTTAAAGGTCATCAAGCCTGATTACATTCTGTTCAACACAATAAAGTGCAGCCATGTGTAAAATATTATTGAGCAAATTATGTATGATTCATGGCAGAATTTTCATTAGAATGTAATGTCTCCTTTGCTGTAAAGTCAACATTATGATCTACAGTTATTTCTTAGAGCTTTTTCTATTAAAGTAAACAGGAGGAGAGATGCTTTCATTTGTACCAGTTATATCTGCATACAGTATAATCAATAGCAAAGTTACATTCAAAACTGTCCAGCCCTCTGCCAATCACAAATTTAACAGGAAGATTTGTTTCACACAACACCTAAAAACTTTGGTATTATCCCTAGTATTTGTTTTGTCAAGGTAGTATTACCATAAACAAATAGTATCTCTTATAACTTACTTAAGCACTGCTTTCTGTCAATCTGCAGGTATGTTTTTCTCTCTATGCATGATCATCACCCCACTCTATTTACTTCTTAAAGGTTACAGAAAAATATCCTTGCCTGCTCTTTAGAAGATAGCCACTTCAAAGACTCTTTTGAGAATCAACAGCCTTTAACAATGTTTGATACAAAGCCAGAAAAGGGCATGGGCTAAGTAACGGCAGAGGGAGTGCTTAAGTTAGCATTCTGGGAAATAAATGCGAGAATTCAATTTATCACACGAATGAAATTCTCTTTTCTCCAAATAATTCTCCTTTCCCTGCATGCCTATAGACAACACCCTTCAGTTCTAATATCCATAAAAATTCATCTGTGAAATCCTATTCTCAACACATCAACTACTTCTTGCTTCCGCACTCACACACTGAACCGTTCAGTGTCAGATGTGGGCTTAAGCTCATAATGACCTTCTAGATCTGAGTTTTGGCACTGAAAGTAGCTGGGTGTTTAGAGATTGAAATGAGCAAGCTATGCCTCAGCTCAGAGGAAGGACAGCAGGCGCTGCAGCCAGCCATCTTCTGTTGCGTTAGGAGCAGAAAAGCAGACAGCACAGTAAGTTTCCCAATTGATAGTGTTGTAAAAGTGATTTGGACTGGAAAAAAATTGAGAGATTAAAAATACATACAGAAAAGTAAGTTCCTATTTTCAAAAGACCGACATTAAGAGCAGAGAGAAAATCATTATAGATCATTATTACAACTACCAAACAAACAAGCTTTTAAAGAGAATAAGGTAGTGTAAGAGAATGAAAAGGTTTTGGGGTAGCTTTAGGTTGTAATTTAATTAGATTGTAAATCTTTACTTCAAGAGTAACATCAATCAAAATTATATATTAATAAAAAATTACAATTAAGTAATTTCCACAAAGACCCTCATACAAGATAGCTAACTGGAGGATATAATTATAAATTACAAAGTAAAGTATTTTAAGTTTCGAGAGATAGTTTTGGCTTTGTTTGCATGCTGGAGGGAAGCATGACAGTAGCAAACTCACTCTAAAAACATTTATGTCCCACATTATTGAGCTAGAGGAGAATGTAAGATGACTAGAGTAAGAACCCCAGATGGAACGTTTCAGGATCTTCCTGTTGCCACTATGGAGTAATGAGAGGATGGTAAGCTAATGTTCTCTTTGATACTTGGCAAATTTCTTAGTCTGAAACTCATTTTTAGAAACTTAACTTGTTTATTACAAAACAAGCTAATTACAGATAAATATTAAATAATAATTGTGACTATCTGGCTCTAGAAAACAAACTTTGGATATTAAACAGCAAGAATCTGATTTTGCGTAAGGTAAATCAATGGGTGAGTGGATGTTCTGCAAAAGTCAATCCTATTTAGTTGCATCTGTCAATTTTTGGTTTCATTCCCCCACATTAAAATTCCCTGAGACTATAAACAATATTAATTACTAATAAGAAGTGGAAGGTATTTTATCAGTAAATGTTTCCTCTGTGTTTTAAATTACTCTTGTGGAAATAAAATAATCACCTGAAAGTAAGGAGGAATAAAGCTATTTCACAGTAGCATGTGCCCTGACAATGGCTCTGATCCAGGAAGGTATGCAAGTGAATGCTTAAGATTTACATATAGACCCATTGATAGGGGCAACTATGTGCTGAAAATTGAATATAATTTAAATGGATATAAATTTAAAAAAAATCTGACCACTGTATCTGGCTGTATTTTCTACATCTGTATTTTCTAAATTATTTTAATTTAACTTCTGACTAAAACTCTAAGCTGAAGAAAAAAAGTAATGCAGAATCCAGAATTTTAGTTTCTGGAAATAAGCAAACAGTATTTCATAAATTTCTGGTTCATAAGATTGAAATGTCAATTATTCAATGAGGCTTTTAGTAATACATTAAAAAAATTAATCTGTAAAAACTACATCTGGCTAGTTTTTCTAATCAAAAAATAATTAGACAAAGAAGCAAACATATTACACTAAAAAGATGAAGCCAATATAGTCTTGAGAATAAAGTTTGTGAACATATTATCACTTCGCAGTTTTCTCTTTCCCGCCTTGCCAACCTTCTTTTTGTTTAATAGAAGTTTCCAATTTAGTCATTCAGGGGCACTTATAATATTTAAAATATTCACAGCAATAATAATAATTCATTTTTTTTTTACAAAATTGAAAACCAAAAAAGGGCTCAGTAGAATAATATGAAAAATAATACCTACAAAACTAACACTGAACCATTTAACTACCCACAGCTTCTCTCACAAGCTCCCCGCTGATGCAAGAAATACTCAGGGACTAGGTAAAAAGGTAGTGATGGCTCACAAACTTCTGACATTCTCCAAGAAAAAGGATCGATTACATATGGCAAGGTCTTTGTATTTTAAATGTAATGGCTTTAACAGTATTACAGTATATTTACAGACACAGTTGAGACCAGAATCCTGTTATTGGTTAATGATTTGTAATCTGTCACAAAATAAGATTTTGCAAAAACTCTATATGGAAATCAGTCCTTTGTTAACAAGACATATATAACCACTAGATGCTAAAATTGACCATAATCATCCTGAACATTACAAAAAATGGGTAATATTATGTCATAACTATGGGATACTGTGTATCAAAGATAAACCCATGTTTGAGTTTGCTTTTTCAAGAAGGTAATTACCTTAGATCTGTAACTCAATAGTTCTCAAAATACTATCTATAAAACCATTGACAATCATTTGCTCTGTCAACCAACCTATTAGCTCTAATTCAAGACTCTCTTTATACAACCAGGGTATCTTTAAAAGCCTGAACCCAGCAACTCAAGCACAGGGTTAACTTTCAAACATAAAACTACTCTCCATTGAAATAATGAGCTTGGCTGTACCTGGGCTTGAGCCAATTATATTTCATGAGATTTATTCACATTCCTGAACTTACATAGCTGTTACACATTTCAAGATATCACTGATATAAGAAATATGCACAGTAAGCCATGTTGTGGATCCTAACATCCACAGCACTGTGCTTTCAATTATTTCTCTGAACCTGTGAGGGGTATCAGCTCACTGAACGTAATGAGAGGTCCATGTAGCTTAAAATGTGAGGTGAATTTCTGATTTATTTATCAAAGCCAAAAGAATCTGAAGTAAGACAATGAGTTATGATGCATTATAAAGCAGTGTCAACAGTGAACAGAATCTGATCTGCAACAAGCTGGAATATTTTGTCAAAACATCAAAATCTGACCCAATAAATTCATTCTGCGCTCCTACAGTCTACTGTTTCTGGTTTTGTCCCCAGTAAGTTCTTTTACTTTTATTTATAACAATTTGTCTCAGAATGCTTTCATTAATTCTTTAATATTTATGTTTTCCAGGGATAAAAACCGAGAGTCATAGCAGAGGCTAATCCAAAATTAATTTCATTTTTATGTTTGTTTTATCTGTAATTGCATTGTAATAGCTTTCTACTTGGCCCTCAGAGTAATTAAAATAAGGCTGAAGTATCCTATAACACAGAGGCTCCAGCTAAAGAGTATTTTCAGTGAAAATATTTATGTAGCTTTGCAGATTCTGTGGTAAGGAATGTCAAGAATACAACAAAGAATAAAACAAGAATAAAACAAAACTCAGTAACTATTTAAAACAAGCATGTTTACAACCAATGTTGCTGAGATCTCAGGGTAAGAAACATGGTTTAATGGACACAGTGTGAAATCCACAGAAGAAATGTATCACCACATTCAGTGTTATCTGCTTATTATACAGATTAAATGTGTTTCCAAAAATGTCTGCATGTGACCATACACCTGTTTTTTTCCCTCATAAATCACAAGGATTCCTTCCTTTTTATTTCCTTTAGATTAGCTCCTTGCTGAAATAAAAACATAGGACAGCAGGGGATAAAATGGAAGACAAAGTCCATTTTCTGTAACTGTAAATCTCCATAAAAGATTGTCAAATTCAAAGCACTCTATAAAATATCTACTCTCCACACTATCAGACACAATCAAAAAATATCTTTTGTTTCCTAAAACAAGTCTAAGATGTGCATTAAAAAGAAAAAAAAGGAGAAAAAAAAAAAAAAAAAAGAAGAAAACAACGTATTGTTACACAGGGGCTGAGTTGAACTCCAAGCACAAGTGGGATATATCACACAGGCAAAGTGTGAGATTTTATTATAATAAAAAGCAACTGCATGGATTTTTTATCTAGCTGTGGCTGTTTTCATTACTTCTGAAGAGGAGGAGAGACTCAACCAAACAATTCAAGCCAAATTACATGCCTAGGTACCGAAGTATCCTTCCAGGCCCTTGCAAATTATTAGCAGAAAACCTGAAAGCATTGTATCAATAAAAACCAACAAGTTGCAAAGAAAAAAAATAATAATTCCAACTTCTTGCCCAACAGCCCTTGCTCCACAGTCTCCGTTTCCCCCATCAACCCTTCCTGCTTTTCCTCTCCTTCTGTCTCAGATGGTCCTGTATCAGCTTTCCCTGTTTCTGTTCTCTCATCACTTTCTCACTGCAAATACATTCTTCGTCAAGAAGAGTTCAGTGGCCTCTTCTGCACTGCCAGTACCCTCCTCTCCCGAATTTCACTTACTGCTCTCCTTTTTTCTCCCCTCAACTGAGACTATTACTTTCTACAGCTCCACAAGGTCTCGTCTCCCCTTTTTAGGGGCAGAACAGAAAAACGTCAGAAACTGCATGTCAGAAACCGTTCTGTGGTAATGAGCTCTGTCACGATTAAGACTCACTTGCAGGATAAGGCAGAAACATATCTATAAACTAACCACATGCCTCTCTGCTGCAGAAACACGGGGCTTCCCCTCAAAAGAGGGTACGTGAGGGTTTAGCGGCCGGTGAGCAGCAAGGGGTCCGCGGGGCTGCTGGGTGGTGGCAGCAGAGCAGGGCAGATGTGGCAGCTGGCTAATTATGCTGCAAAAAAGTTGGCTCTTTTTCAATTCCTTTTCCACATTTTATCAGAAGATGTGTTGGAGACTGTTGTGGAACAGGATATAAATGATTCTCAGAGATATTTTTTGCTGCTCCTTGAAGTGAGGAGAAGAAATGGTCCGATACAAGAGTTAGCTCTTGCTGCGTAGCAGGGGAAGATGCTTTCATCCACATTTACAGGCTACCTAAAGAGTTCTGAAAAGAGAGGCTTAAGAGAGACTCAGGCAGAAGCCCACTCAGCCTTTTAGGAAACCATTACAAAAACAAGGTAAAAAATAAGAATTACAGAGTGAATTACATCTGAAGTACAGAAAATGACCCTATAGACAATTTCCTAACCTACATAATGAAGTGGTTTATGACCTTAAAATAATTGCTTTGTACAACAAATGCTACAACAAATTTAATAAAAACACATATTCAATGGTAAAATCCGGAAAAAAAACCCCATACTTAGAGACACTTTATAACAACTTTTCCTCACCTCATATTCATTTTTTAACACTTGAAACTTCATCAGGAATGTCTCAGCCCATTATACTTCTAAAGTAAAGAGTGTTCCATGCAATTTGCTACATGAAGCACCTTTCAGATAAAATATTAAAAGCTAGTAATGATCAAGAGCATTGGGCACCAGAAATTCTTATAGACTTAAAAGGAATTGTACTTGCTCAGCACCTTTGAAAAAGATGAGCTAGTCCAGTTTTGCGACACTGTGCACTGCACATTTGGATGTGCATAATTATTACTTTATGCCTTTATAAAGACACTCAGTAATGTGGTACTTAGGAGCATTCAGCATGTCTTAAATTTTATAATTAACACTTTTTTTTTTAAAAAAAAGGCAATAAAATGCAGTTGCCCCAGTTTCTCTGTGTAATTGTTCCTCTGTCCCCACTCTAGTAATGAGTTTCATGCACCATTTCTCTGTCAGCTTGCAGTTCTCTGACCTACAGATCAGTCACTTCTCTGTGTTGGGAAAAGCCATGCCTGACAGTTCTCTACAGTAAAGGCTGTTTATTTCTCTGCACCTTAGTTTAACCATCTGCAAAAAATACAGGATAATAATGTCTATTCCACAGCATGATCACGAGATCATGAGTTAAGTACAAAGCAGTGATTAACAAATATCATAATATCTGGGAAATTATTTGAGGTATTTGAGAAAAGGACGCAAAGGTCACCATAGTGTGTAAAAGTATAAGAGAATATGTGTATTTGTGTCAAATACACATACACATATATGTATAGATGTCAAAGAATCATGTTTAATTTCTGCGTTCCCTTCTGGTCAAAAAAATTTCAAATATAAAGAGAAAAAAATATAAAAAAAATACAGAGAAAAAACCAACAAATCCATTTTTTCAATTCATATTTTAGTCTACACATCCAAAAGATATATGTGGTGGTGTCTTCAGATTCAAAGAGTGGTTCCTTAACTGTGCCAATCTGAAAGATTCTCCCAGAGAGGAGCTGGTAAATTATTTTTAAAGGAATATCCTTTTTGTATCAGTATTTTCAAAACACAGTATTTTCAAATGTTAGTAAGAACAGGTGAGTTCAGTGAGGAAGCTAGTTCAAAATCTCAAAATAGCAATAATATGATTTTAATTTTTTATTAAAAAGAGGGTTTCTGTGCATAAGTACATATAGTTTTTTCCTTATGAGCAAATCTTCCTCTGCCTGTTTACACAACCTGTTCCTGATCCTGTTTTTAATCTGTGGAGTGTGGAAGAAGTGTCTCAGTTTAGACATAAACCACACAGATTAAACAACTTCCTAAAACTGTGATATTCTTGATCAGAGATTACAACAAATAGGAAAGAGAAACTTTTCAATACAATATTCTGTTTCATGTGATAATGCAATTCATACTCTGTTTTGTATCACAACATCATGCTTTTAAATGAGATGTTATACTTCAATTTTGCATGGTTTTTTATAGCATTAAAGTTCTTTCAATGGATTCTCAAATGTGTAAACAATATGCAAATTCCCACTAATAAACAATTAATAAACAATTTAGTAAAGTACAATGGCTTATAATTCTTCCATATGTTTCAGTAAAAATCTCAGTGGAATTTGATCATGAGTACTACTACTACTACAGTAATACAACTGTGTTACTGACAGGTGAGTATAACCTGCAATGCCTCTGAGTAGAAACTTGTCCTCACAGATAATATACCTCAGCTGTCCATGCACAAGTACAGTATGCACATGGGATATCTAACTAGTATGGAATATATTCGTTAGGGTCTATAACATGAACAGGTAAATCAATCATCCTTCCCATGCTGACCTCCAACGATTGACATAAACATTCTACTGACTTGAACGGACTTTGGATCGGATCCAAAATATTCCCCTGTCTTTTTTTCAAGATGCTGCAGAAATGAGGAGATGCCTAGAAATGATCATCTTCTTTCTCTTAGACTGCAGCCCAAGGACTGCAGGCGTAATTCTCGATGCTCCGGCACGCACCCACGGTCCACACACTCTCCCTCAGCGCTGGTGAGGGGGCAGGGGCAGGGGCAGAGAGAAAAGAAAAGTCTGCATTTGATTCTCAGCCTTTAAGGAGCACCTGTCAGAATTTTGGTCCTTTTAGAAATGCAATACAAAGAGTTCTCAGAGCCGGAGCTGAAAGTGAATCACCGTACAGTTATGGCTAGTTACTCAAGTCATGTTTATGCAAGAATCACTTCTATTAAAAATGCCACATGCTCATTCTTATGAGAGAAAAGGCATGGAGAATATTCTTATCTGACTTTAAAAATGGGAAAAAAAATCAACACAAGTGACAGCATAAGAAATTATCTTCCTCTCTTGAGGGATCTTTGGTGTTGAAAAGGTGAAAAAAGGACAGTGAATGAGAATACTAGGGAATGACAATGAGATGGAATAGAGGTTTATTATTTCTCCCACTTTTCTGTGGCACGGCAAAATCAGCCCCTCACTGACTCCAGCAGCTTTATGAAGATGATGCTTTTTAAGCATGAAGTGTTCTTGAGCAGTGTCTCCAATTCATTAGACACACACACATTTCACTGTAACATCAAACATTTAGTTTCTTGTTTTTCTACCTTCCCCCTCCTACACTGCTGCAGAGCAAATGGCAGTTTACTGACCTTTTACATCAGTAGCTTTCTCTTTGGGGGATTGAAATTGATGTTTCAGAGCACTGTCCTTGCTTTGTTATTGAAGAACATGAAGTGCCATGACGGAAGAAGATGCTGAGGTTACAGCTTGCTACACATGGCAACCTTAAAACAGTCAATGAGAGCAAAGCATTGCAAGGTGTTTCTTCCATCATTGATTTGCCATTTGTATTTTTCAAAACTCTAACCTTATCTATTATGAATCAACCACCTGTTGCCTTACCATGTTGTTATTTTAGAGTGAGGGTTAACAGAAAGGCAGGTAAATTTGTACATCTGAGATAAACAAAAATGTTTGCTGGCAGTTAAGAATAAGAGGATGTACCAGGAATAGTTCATACCTATGAAAAAATATGTTAAAGGGATGTTACAGTTGCCCCAAACTGAACTTTATGTATACAGGAAATTCAGAATTACAGTTGCATTTAAGATTTCATTTAGGTTATGTCAATCTAAAATTACAAACTCCATGTATTTCAGTCCTGTTTTGTCACAGAATCATACCATTATGGTTACAGCATGCTTATCTTTGTGGGCCTAGTTTTTTAAAACAGATTTTAGATTTGGGCATTACACTTGGGTGTTCTATTTCGAGGTAACGAGAGTTCAGAAGATATTTTGTAGTTGTCACCCAAATTCAAAGGTCAAGCAAAAGCTATGATCACCCATCACTGCTACCTTAACTATGATAATTATGGAAAAAACAGGCTTTATCTTCCCTAAAATTTTGTATAATCCTAAGTAACTAAGGAGTTGGCACATCTTTTTTCCTAATGAAGACAGAACTATAATATCATATATTGGGAATTCACTTCTTTTGTCCCTGTGACAGTTAAAATTTTAACTCCATTTTATACAAAGAATTTAGCACTGCTGAGTCAGATACAAAGCATGGAGGTAGAGCAGAAGAGGTATCTCACCAAAGTTCCCGGGCCTCCTTTAGATTTTTGCTGAAATTTGCTATGTGTAAACATGACCCTGTTAATTTAGATTGGGAAGTCCCCTGTTTGTGGACATAATGTTAAATGAATATAACTTTTTTATTGATTACAGAAGCTAGTTTACTC
Source organism: Scolopax mira (assembly GCA_004320125.1). Lineage (NCBI taxonomy): Eukaryota > Metazoa > Chordata > Aves > Charadriiformes > Scolopacidae > Scolopax > Scolopax mira. The sequence goes on along the minus strand of BJBW01009538.1, from coordinate 28,031 downwards.
CAAGAGTTCAATGGATGATCAAGTCTGAGAGATCTTTGCCTTTATTTTGACTAAGTTGCACATTGTTACCCATCGCCATGATAAAAATAAATAATAATTAAATATGCAATAGATTAATGAAACTGCTCCTTGTGTCTTTGTGCTATCTTAACATACTTGGTAACGCAACCCTGAAACTTGCCTCTAATGCTTTAATAACGTTATACAATCCACTTCTTTCTTTTTTTTTTTTTATGGCGGTGGTTGCTATGCAATGGCAAGGAGCTAATTCCAACAGCTTGCTAATTGCTGGCAGACAAGAAAGCAGATAAATACTTCTGAAAGCCCCATTCCCTCACCCTCAGTAAACCATGCAAGTGCTATTTGCTCGGGCCACCTAGAGATCAATATTGCAGTTGTGCAAGATCAGGGGAAGCCTGTTAGGAAAATATGGGAGGGGGGGGGGAAACATAAAGAAATTAGAGATCCTGAGAATGGCAAGAAAAGAAGAGTCTCAAAAGGAGAGAAGGAGAGAAAATCAAACACTGTCTGGAAGTTGACTGAAGCTCCCTCAACAGAAGTGGAGTGCTTGGATTAAGACTGACAAGTACGGATGCTTGTTTGAGTTAAAATCACCTTCTCTTGTTCTGTGTTGTTCCTACTACTGAATTAAACAATAGTTTGTTTCAAATAAGCTGTTTTGGGTCACAAGATTAATCTTTTCCCAAATGAAATTGCAGAAATAACTCTAATTCAATCAGACATTCTTGACAATTACAACTGGTAGCAAGGCTGCAATAAATTGGTGTGGGGGTCATAAAAACTGTTGCAGGGACTACTAGATTGAGGAGTGCCATAAAATGCTTTTAAGAAATACCCAAACAATAAATAAAGCTACTTTTGCACAGTGGAAAACTGATGTTTCAGTTTTGATCTGAAATGTAGCTATATCCTGTAAACCTTAGAATGAACTAATATGACATTTTTTCTTTTTTCCTTGAGAAGGTAGCACAATAAAGAGAAGGGAATCCAGTGTGAAACTGCTTGGATAACCTTGTATTTTGAAAGTGTCTCTTTACACAAAAATATCAGCTAAATAGGAAAAAACCAGAAACTTCTTCCTGAAAGTCTTTCATCTTCCAGACTTTCAAAGCATAAACAGGAACATTAAGAAAAGCTACTATCTGCCCTGAGACATTTACCAAAAAAAAAATTAAAAGTGGGCAGAATAGGAAGATGAAAGAAATTAAGGAAACTTATGGAAATGGAAGTGCTATTGGCAAATAAATATCTGCTGACATCATGGTCATACTATGGGCATAGTTCATAGGGGAAAAAAGAAAAAAGAATGTTAAGAGGCATAGGATGTAGTGCTAGTTACAGTCACAGAAGAACTGAGAACTCCTTTGCAGTGGGCAACCTAAACATCCTGAGTCAAATGGAAAGAGGATGGTGAGTGAGGTAAGTGCTGCCTGCCCTGCCCTGACCAACATGTCTCCCAAATTCATAACCGACTGGAGGTGAATGGATGTCAGCTGCAACCACAAGCCTTTGTTAGAAGCCACTGTCAGAAGGCCAGTGACTGAGCAACTTGGGGAGCAGTTCCTACCAGTGTGGGATTGCCTTGTGATAAACCTAAGTCAAACTCAGCTTTATGAAAGGCTTTTTTTTTGAAGAATCCAGCCTTTTCTCCTGGAAACACAGACTCCTTACTACAGCACGCCATTCCCACAGCTCAAGTGTTTAGCATTGCAAAGCTTTGTTTTATGTCTCCTGCCTCTCCCTCCACACAGCGTTCCATACAGGAGCAATTAATTTCATTATGTAATTTCTAAAGCTATTAAGTATAACAAATACAAGAGGAGATCCTAAAAATAATTAATAAGCTAAATGATATAGATCTATTTCTAAACTATCCTTTCACATTAAGGTGGGAAGCAGTAAGAATTACAAAGTTTATTTTAACTAATAAGCCTGGAATTGAAAGGAAATGGGGTGATAAAAACCCTGTGCAGTGAGCTTCACAGCCAGGCAAGGACATTTGGGTTGTCATGCTGGTATTTTGGCAATGAAGAGTAAAGACCCAAAAGCTGACTGGTTTGCAATGGCTATATTACTACTGACTTGTTCAAATCCACTTGTTCAAATTCGTACACTGTCCTCCAATCATTCAACAAAAATAATTAATGAGGGTCTTATTTACAAGATGTAACAATGAAACCATTTTAATATATATTATAATTTATATATTCTCCCATTATTAGAAAGGAAATATTATAAAGATATTTTGATTATTGTTCTGAACTTTCATTCATTTATTTGTGTTCTGGGTTTACTGCTTTTTTCTTTTAACTTTAGTTGCAATTTCTTCCCATATCTATCCCTATGTCTCTTCATGGTGTAAATACCATCCATGCCACTGTTCTAACTGATAAAAAATACTTGTTTTTTCTTTCAGGTTGGTTATCTACAGTTTTGATATGTATGCAGTACGAGATGCTGCATATTAACACATCCATCTTCCCCTAGAAAGAATCAAAAATATAGTGGGAATATAAGCTCCAGTGACTAGCCAGGTACAAAATGACACCAGTTATCCATCCAAGTAGCATAGGCTACATAACACCAGCTGAACCTAGCATCACCTAGGATGATTAAGAGCATATTCTTTTTCCTGGGGATAAAATGTGTCACCACAGGGGATCACACAAAATCAAATATTTTCCAAAATTATTTTTCAGAATTTTTTTCCTATCGTTATAAAACTCTGTTGTTCAATGTCTTGCTGATAATACTATAAAGTACAGTCAGAAAAACTACTGAAAAAGGCAAAACAGGGTACTGCTACTGCTGTTATTTCTTGCACTTCTTGGGTTCTGCAATGTTAAATTACTCATCTAATTTTGTATTGAAGCCATTCCAGAGACAGTAGAACAATACTCCTGTTTGTACTGGATATGATGCAGCTAGCACTAATAAAATTGATTTTCCAGTGTCTCTCCCCCGTAACAGTTGGCAAAGTCAGATGCAAATTGCATTCACCTGTACCAAGGAGATATTGACTTCCAGGAGAGCACAGAAGTTACTGACAGGAGAAATGTCTTACTGTCAAGGAGAGTCCGGAGGATGCACAAACTTTATGGAAACTCAGTATCCTCAAGTCTCCATATGCTCTTAGGAGAATTGTCTGTTTCCGATGATGACGTACGTGTGGAATTTTGGGTTTACTTCTGATGTTGTAACATTTCTCTGAACTGACTTTTCTACCATCAAGAGAATATCAGAGACAGTGAAGCACAGGTTCCTCAGCATTAATTGCTCAATGTCTTTCAAAACAAAATACTCAGCGGAATTACAAAATGGATCACTGAACAATTTCAATCCAATCTCTTTTCTGCAAACTATTTTCAACAAGCTTTAAATGTCTTACTTAAACTAAAACAAATCTCTAACGTTATCTCCCACTTGTTTAGACTTATTCTTAGACAGTGAAATGGAAAACAGTTACTGTTACAAAAATTCTTCCATCTTTTGTTCTCTGTGAAACTTTCAGAATTAGGTCTAAGCAAAATTACTAACACAACAGCATCTTGGAATATGCAACTTTTTGAGTTCATGCAATACAAGGTTCTATAATGACAATTTAAGATTTTCTTCATGATTTTCTCAGGCCAAGACTTCAGAGTCACTTTCAAGTGAGCAAAGCTCATTCACACTACGGAAAGACAGAAGGACTTTACTCAAAGTTGTGTAACATTTTTTCACTGTGTTTGTTGCCAACATGTTATTTGGAATTAAATTATGGTGTCAGCTATTTCTTCTAGTCTAAAAGAGAGCAGTCCCACTCTTCCTCTTCCTTGGCATCAAATCATGCACTGAAAGACTAGGCCACCTTGCTTTCTTTTCTAGTCCACTCTTTCGGAAAAAAATAAAGAATCAGAGAAACATATTATGACAGGTAATCATTTGCAAACATACAACTCTTTCAACATCTGCCATGTTCAGCTTCATTTTATAGCATCTGTCTTGGCAATATAAATTGTGCTTGGCTTCAGAGGTGCTCTGTGCCACACAGTGAAGAAAAACAATCATGACAACTGAAAAACAAAGCACAGTAGGGGGGCAGGGAGAGAGAGAGCTGAGAATGTAAAAGCTGTTCACATTCTCTAGCTTTATTTTAAAAGAAAAAGAGTCTTATGTTAGTTTTCTTGTATTCTTTAAGCAGAACAGTATTGGCAATGGAAGAAAAGTGACAACTATTACATTTATGAAAGGTGCTAAACAACCCCAAGCATTTCCAAAAGAATCCCCTGAAACAGCTACACAAAAAGAAAGCAATTTATTCCAGCACACGCAGATGAATTATGTCAGTAGAAATTCATTGCTACAAGAATTTTGGCTTTTTCTACACTCAGAAGCAATACCATCAACATTCAAAGAAAAGCAGCAATTGGGAAATATGAATTTCACAAGAAAATTATGGGAGAGAGAATGTAACTTTGTGTGGAATACTATATCATCCTCACAACTTACCTCATAATTAAAAGCAATGTCTTCATTTTCTTTTAAAATTTTTTTTATACTTATAAGTTTATATTTATGAGTAATGATACATTAAAAATAAACTTTCCAATATAATTGGAAATATACCAAACAAATGTATAGACTACACATAGAAATGTTAGCAATGTTAGCTCATACCGTCAATGTGTGTGTAAGTATGAGACTCTAGGTGCTTTTCTGCTTTTGAAAATATGTTAACCAAGGAATGAAATAATATATTTATAATAAATTATTAGACAGTAAAACACTGTGTAATACAAAATACTTGAAAGCTGACTGTAAGCAGCAGTGGGGTTTTCCTTGACCATACTGGTCTACATATGTGCAATATAGTACAGACCAAGACTTGCATGAGGTTTTCCATAAACCCTTGATACAAAACATAGTTAAGATTCTTCAGTGGTAAATTGGAAATTATTCCAAGCACAATGTGGAAGCAAACCTTTCCTTGCTATTTGAAAAGACAAAAAACTTTTCAGAAAGCTAAAAAAACCCAAAACCTCAGACATTTTCCCTTTGTATTAATGAAGAAACCAAAAAGATACTGATTCAGAAGCCTACTACTAAAACCAATATTGAAGCACATCCTCCATGTCAAGTTTTCCCTTGAACTCAGTCTTTTCAATGACTTTTCAACGATATATTCAGATGTGCTTATATCCCAGGGAATTTAGTGAGCTGCAAATAATCAAAGACAATAATTTACAAAAGTTACCACCAAACATCTTTAAAATACCTACATATTTTCATCCAATATTCCATTTAATCATGTTAAGCAAAATATTTGTTTCTATCTATGTCATATATCATGATAATCTTATGAAAATTACTAAGTCATTGACATTTCCTTCATCCATAATTTTCTTCCATTAAAGCAGAGTTTAATAATTAATGTAATTCAAGTAAAATGATAAAGAAGGTGTTCCAGGAGATAGGATGCAAACTTGAAACCACTACACCTTGCAGCCAAATTTTCACCTCTGATGTAACTTCCTGCCTGTAGGGAATCTTAAGAATCTAGAGAGTTCTCCAACAACAGCTGTGTTAAAATGAAGCAGCTTCTTCCTTACTTCATCCAGTTGACTTCAGTAGTTGTCATCTATTAAGGAGCATCCAAATTTTATTTTGAAACACTAAGCAACTGGTGTTGCTGGATAAATGAAATGTCTCAACCCTCCTGTTTCTAATTTCTTAGCAGAGCATGTGCCATGGGTCTATTAGATGCATGAAACAGAGCACTGTGTTTCTTTCTGATGGAGCTCCTGGAGGCCAACACAGAGGTAAAGCCTCAGACGGAGACCTACACCTGCTTTTGAGTCTGTCCAAACATTGGCTTGCAGGGTATGGGTGGTGGGGGGAAGGCATAAGTGGTCTAGAAAACACACTGCAAACAGCCTATTTTTGAAGCTATGAGCTAAATTTTGCCAGTAAATAAAGTATAAATTACTGAACACAGAAACAGATGGATATTAAGAAAGTAACTGAAGCATGCTGGAAATGAAAATACTCATCCGAGTTATAACTCAAGTGTGTAATCTCTAATATACACATTTATCTTAGAGGGACATTGTCAAGCTGTTCCTCATAACTTTTTTCAGTTTTTGTTACTAGGGTGCAAGCTTGTAGAAACTTTTGGATTGTTAGGTAAGAGGCTGAGTTACTGAGAGGCCAGAGACAGCGGTGCCAGCGTCAGGCTGAAGTGTCCCCACCAGGATGCTACAGTTTGCACCCACAAACCCCTTGTAGGGGTCTTGTCTTTGCTTCCTCTTTTTACTGACTTCTTCAAAAGGCTGCATCATAGAACAAAATGAGACCAAGCAATATAACTTTTACCCTTCTGCTCGTGCTTCGCTCATCTTTGAAACTTGTCAATTAAAATCTGACAGGAAAAAGAAATCCCAAATAAGGTTGTTTATTTGTCAGCATAAGAATGCCAGGAAGATATTCATACATGTTGAGAATAAAAGGAAGAGAAAAACCTCCAAGCTATGTTCATTTGCTCGTAAGTTAAAATGCAAACAAAGAATTAAAGGCATTTAAAAGCATAAAATTGAGTATAGAGTATAAAACAGAGTATAAGCTCTGTATAAAGTACAAAACCTGAAAGTATAAAACCTGAAATATATCCTACGTTTTACAATGACAGCATCTTACCAAAGCCAGCCCGTGTTACTCTACTGATAGGACCATGTTTTTTTAACATGTCTAACCTAGTTCTAATGAATGTGCTTCATGTGTGCTGGCCAAATAGCTTTCTTCACAGTAAACTAAGTCATCCGTGTGCTTTCAAAATTTCTCATTAATGGCATTTATAGGGGAATTTAGAATATCTTATGACTCAACAGAATCTTGAGTCCAGGGGAAATGTATGCAGAATGGCACAGATTAATGTAGTGCCAACCTATTCTGGTTGGGTTTTTAAGCGAAGAGTAAATAGGCAAATTATGTGCACAAGCAGGAAAAAAAAATGCATAAATTAAAGTGACAGATTATGCTTCTAATAACAAGACATGGTTGCTTGCCAAGGTTATTAATATACTTTAATTATGTCACAGGTAAGATTTGTTTATAAATTGTATTTAGAGTATTTCACACCAAGGAGTAAAAGAATTCATTAAAATGTATTTGGACAGACACTTAATCATCTTTCACAGAGCAATTATTTTTGGAAACCCAAAGAAACATACCTTCTGTCTCCAAAGGGACTGAAATTACGAATGGGTACCTAATTTTAAATCTTTTGTCCTTGTAGAAGTAAAGAAATCACTTTGTTTATAGGACTGGAAGGAGAGAAGAAAAATTAATACTTGGGTATTTTGAATAACTGAGAGGTATTCACAACCTCATGCTATAAGCAAGATGAATGAGCCAGGAGGGGAGAGGGAATGGAAGAACAAATCAGAGTAGAAAAATAGATTACTGATTTTTTACCATCAGACAGACATCAAACTGTGGCAGTCACGCATAATAAGCAACATATGATTCGAATTTCCCTTTAATTTCATGGACGCTCTGCCTAAGAGGGCTCATTGGTTTTGATTGTTTGTTTTTATTCAGGATGATTTGACAAAATTAGCTTTCGCTGTTCCTTCCTTTATTGTTGGTGTTGTTATTTTGCACAGCATTTTAGAGAGAAAATGGACTGGTAAATGCTACTGATCACAACAAAGCCAGTGATATCCAAACCCTGAAATCAAACTGCTCAGAAGACAAACATGACATCCTAAGCTTGGATTCCCTCTGTCTGCCCAAGCAGCCTGAATCAAAGCAATGAGACTAAACCAATGTTTTCTTGTACTTTATATATATATGTGTGTACGTATATATGTTTGCCTTCTGTTTTACATCGTAATTGTAACTTGTTCAATAGCCACAAAAATGAAACAAATGCTGGTTTGGTCTCTTAAAGAGAAGTTTATGTAAGGAACTGAAAAATACTTATGTTGGGACTCCTTTGACATCCCATCAACCCATGATACCACTGCATAAAACAGGGAAAAAATGACATCTTTGGCACAGCTGTGCTGCAGAAAGTACACTTCAGACATACAAGCTACCTAAATGTGAATTGATCTGCTTCCTTAGCATAGCATCATTGCTGAGAATCTTATCCTTCATTTTATATTACAATACTGATCCTGTAGCCTATGAATCTCTCCGTATGATTTTAACATGCAATCTGTAAAAGAATGAGCTTCAGTTTTAAAATAATAATATACATTTAGATTCTTATAATAGTTTGCATTTTATGTTCCCTGTAAAACTATCCCAGACTATTTGTTGTAAGGAACATTTGGTTAATGCCTAATATCAACTAGAATACAAATGGATATAACAGTATAATCATATGCTTTAAGTCTTACAAAAATTCATACTAAAGTGCGTGCTACTAAAAAGAGTAGACTGGAACAATCTCAAAGGATTAAAGCAACTCCACATTCAGAGAAACGACTTTTATCTAACTCTAAGGAGCACTTGCAACAGCATGGCAAAAGATACGAGCAGAGCATAAAACCAAGGCAGGATGAGGACTCAGCAAACCCTTAACAAGAAAAAAAAAAAAAAAGAAGAAAAAATGTGTATGTATGCAACCAAAAGAAAAACTAAAGCCACGAATTGAATCTGATTAAAATATTGGCTTAGTAAAAGATTTGAAAAAATCTACAGACAAGAAAGTTCTGATAAAACTACAAACCTATGAATATTAATTTTGTCTAGGTTCAACATTACTGGGTAGTATTTCAGGAAGAAACATGCAACAAAAGAATCTTCCTTTCATTAATTATGATTTTTCCTCTGACAAGTAGTACAGTTACCACTGAATATTGCTAGGAAAGAAGAATATGAAGAATGCCAAATTTCTTAACCTTCCAGGCCAATTCAGTTTAATTTTTAAATGGACCTGGTTACAGACTTCGATAAAATTCATTCCATGTTCAAGAAAAGGAATAATTATTGGAGGACAAGCTATTTTTCTGAAAAAATAGTGGGTGATACAATTAAATGTCTTAACTACAAAACTATTGTGAAACCGCAGCAATAATGAAAAAAAACCAACAAAAAAACTCTGGTGCATAGCCCTGTGTCTGTCATGAATTCCAATTGCTTAGCAGACCAAAGAACATAATATGCTTAGGGACAGTCACAGCCCATTCCTAAAACCTGATTCAAACCTAATGAATTCAATGGCAGCATCACAGTTTGCTTATCAATTGACAGATTATAACATGGAACCTAAGCAATTACATCACCTGAAAGAATGTTTACTGGGACCAGAAATTGTGTCTGAAATGTAAGCAGAAGGTATGTGATTGTTAAGTGAGTATAGCAGGGAAGATGATTGAACTTTGCAGTATATTCTCATTAGCAATTACAGCCTGAAGTTTTAATAAAGCAAAATCTACCTTCCTATATTATTTGGAAAGAGGTTTGGAGAAGGCAGATCCCACCATGAAAGAAACTATATATTTGTGATCTCACAGAATTTGAGAAAGAGAAGGACGAATTACTATTAACATTATTACATGAAGGACAAAATATAAACATAATTTAAGTCTATGGCACATGGAAAATGAAATAAGATCTTTTGACTCTCACTTCTCTACTAGTATGGCAGGACAGTGCTGTCACCCTGCAATATGTACATATTGTGGTACAGGTATAAAGCAGCACAAATATTTAGTTAAAATGAGTGAAACAAGGCCATTCCCAAAGAGAATTTTTTTTAAATATAATACAAAACATTTAACTTTTAAATATAATACAAAACTCCCTGAGATGAATCCTCACTGACCTAATTTTAGCCAACATCCTTTCTTTGCATTTGGCTTTTTTTGTCTGAAATTTTCACTTAGAAGTTATAATTTATTACTTCAAGCCTTCATCAGCTGCCTGCCTTGGAACTGTGTTGTAATTGTTTGATTAGATGTAATAAACTTACTTTGCTACCTGCAACACACTGTAATACAGAGAGGTGCAACTTAGATGACTAACATGATGCATTATTGAACAGCACAAATTAAAAGGGAATACAATTAAGGCTGCTATCTGTCTGGATGATGGATGCTCTTTGCTTTCCTCTTTTAAAACCATGAATCTAGTTTTCTGTCTCACCAGTTCAGCTTCTACTTCCACCACAAAAGATTTTTAACATGCTGGTTTTTGAGGGAAGAGGCAAGTCCCTCCATCCCAATGACCTCCTTCTAATTTGACATTCTGTCCCCTACATTGTTGTCTTGTATCTGATGACACATAGGGAAAGGTCATTTTTTTTTTCTTTCAGATATCAGTGTGCTCATGGGAGCTTACAATCAAAGAAAATACTCAGTATGGGGAAAAAAACACCAAAGTGACCCCCTACCCTCCCACCCAGGCTCTTTTGGATGTCTGACTCTGTCGTATTAAAATCCCTCAACACAGAGGGAAATTAACAATTTTCAAAACAATGAAAATTAATTCCATGAACTGGAAAGAATTTGTATCTCCTAAAAGCCTGCCATGATGCCAGGAAAATCAGGAGGTAGTGCAACAGGGAATTACACAGATAAAGCCTTCAATGAAGTTTGCTCAAATCATTAGAAAACTTGCAGATTTTCTTCTGAATTAATTTTAGATATTACAGTGTATCTTGTCCTTATGCCAAAACACTGTAACTTAAAGAAATCCCAAATACTATAATTGTTCAAAAAGGGATATGAAATACAGCAGTACCTTACAGTACTTTTAACATTTTCTTTATTGCATAAATGTTCCAAAATTGCCATGCTTGTACATACTAAACTGGAAGGAATAGCTAATACCTGAGGACACTGGGAAATTCACAGACAAGGCTAGGCAAAAGTCAATAAAATGTGATGCACCTTGACATGTAAATAAAAATAAAGTGTCACGACATGGTTCTAGGGAATATATTCTGAAACCCACGCTTTCAGAGACAAAGATAATACTGGAAAACGATGTGATGTGATGTAGTGTCAGGTCAGTTGATGTAGAGATGAGCAGGCAATGGGAATGAAAAGGGTTCAATATACATTTCACCTATGTGCCTAAAAGTTATTCCATCCCTGGAAAGGATGATAAAATGTATTTCCTATCTAGTTCTTGCATGACCACACCTTTGTTTAATTTTGCTTCCAGAATATTATTGACAAATATGCATGCAACAACAAAGGTAACAAATCATTACAAAACAAAATATTATACAATATGTGCACTTAACAAGTATTAACATATTAATCCTCAAATTCTCCAGTGAAATAGGCATGTATTATTTCTCTTTTTCTGTTAGAGAATATAGGTGTTGGGTTTCAGTTCAGTGAAGTATTTACCAAAGTATTAACTTTAAGCTCTTGACTAATTCCACATTTGTAACTGAACTACAAGTATCTTACTAATTCAAGACTGGACTCCTTACAAGTCCAGGCTCATGAGTGAAGTGCTAGAAGAGCCAAATTTTTAATTTCTCTGAAGTTCTAACTGGTGCCTTATCTAAGAGCTGATTTTTCTTCTTCTCCTATTCAAATAAGCTCCCCAAAATAGCAGCTGAAGCCAAAGGTACTCATAAACATAACCAGGAGATTAGCAACACTGGTAAACACTGAATATTGAGCTATCAAGCATGAGCATTAGCAGAGAGATGAAGCAACAGACTATTATGATTTCTTTTTCTACATCTTAGTCAATATTTCTTATAATATGCAACAGTAAACACTCTTGTGTTATTCAGTACATTTACAATGGCATCTATAGCATTAAACATAGACCAGAAAAAATAATGTTCAACCTGAATGCATGGATATGAATTTACGATGCATGCTGCGATGTTTTCCTTTTGCTCTTGTCTATTATGTACTCAATAATTCAAAAAAACAAGCTCAGTAAAGAGCAGGGCTGAATACCAAGTTTACCATATTATCATTCAGTATGAAAGTTATTTAAAAGAACTGAACAATTGTATATTTAAAATACTGAAATTCAACCACCATCTGTTAGCCTCTAAGGCAGCTTTCATTAAGGCCATCACCTCTTCATGAGTCACTACAGGGAGCTATCATTAACATTAGCTATGATTAATGAGGATGTTGCCAGTTGCAATTATTCCACTCTGAAGCTTAGCAACATTCTGACAGTGTCACATAACCTAACTACCACCTCCATCTTCTCAGTCGCCTCATTAAAAAAAAATAATCCCTGTTGCAGTTTACTTAAATTGCAAAACCCTAGCGATTCTGTGAGGTTCTCCCTGGTTACGGGTTGGTCCTTTCAGGCTGCCACTGTAAAGTACTAAGATGAAATCACTGAAAGAAGAGCCTGCATCCACTATAACACAAGGATTTTAAATAAAATTAAGGTAAAAGGTGAAAAAAACCCCCTTTATCTCATCACATTGGATGCTGACACACATTCACGCAGCACCGAGGTGTAACAATTACTTTTTCCCAGGCTACGTTCTTTTACTGTTGAACTTCATACACAGAAAAGAAAAATGATCTGAATTGCTAGTCCTAATTCAATCACAAGCAAAGAAGTCAAAATGTCAGTATAGGCTCTAACACTGTAAATCTATAGAAACTTAATCCTAATCCGTTTGTTTCAGTATGCTGCTCAAAATAACACTATTCTGAAATGCTACTATAAAGAAGAGTTTGATAAACTATCCTTTGAACAGACCTGATTTTTTCTGTTGTTTTTTATTGATGCTGAATAGCATGGTGTTTTATGTTTGGGTCCTTTCAATGGATCCAAGTGCAAAACCATGTGTCTTTTCTCTTTGGTTCTTCCATCCAAAACCTCCCTCTTTTGCCAAGTGGTAAAACTAAAGAACAGTTCAACCAGCAATAAAACAATTGATAAGCGCTTTTTCTCTATAACTGGAGCAGTATCCTGCTTTGGTTTTACCAGATTATACTGACTGTATTCCCACTTTACAGCCTGCCAAACATTTGGGCTCCATCAGATACATGCAGGGTGACACTGCAGTAAAACAAGGGTCTATTTTGATCACACAGAATGTATGTTAGTAACAGAAATAACTTTTGTTTGATGCACGGTTAATGGAAAATCTTTAGAAGGATGTACAAGCAGCCATGAAGGAACTGAAGGCCTCAACAACAAAATGAGGAAACACCGTAGGCCCGGGACCCAATGTTTTCTTAAAAGTGAAAGCACCGCTGTTATTAACATATATTTTAATATGATTACATAATGGTTCAGCATGTTGGCAGAAATAACTAGTGCAGGAAAAATAAAAGACAAGGTAACCTGCTTTATTAAATACATTAGAATGGGCTATTTCGAGGTATAAAAACATGTCTGCAAAATTAACAAAAGTACTCTAAAAGAATTACTTAAAATATCTATTTCATTAGGCAGTTCGAAAGCAGGTAGAAAGCAATTTACTTGAAGAGTTGGTTTAAGAAAGTTGTGTTGCATTTAATCTGAAATGGTCCCATGTTCTCCCTTCTACTACAACTCTCTTTCATCCACTACTTTCTCTACAGCATCTGCCTGCACAGACAGTTTAAACCACTCCCAGTCCTTAGCTCACTTAAACCTTGTATTCCAGAGCCAATCTGACCTTTTGGGAGCACAGACCTTGCAAGAAACACATATCACTGGCACACAAGGAACTGCCAATGGGAAAAAATGTCAGGACACAAGGCTGAAGGAATGACTCTGGTCTCCTGAATTCTAAAATCCTACATCACAGCCACTTTGTCCAAGCCATTATAAGGACTTCCCCTATAGTAACTGCGTATATATATATATATGTATATATGAGTATATATATATGTATAGTAACTATTTTCTACCTATCCAGCTAGTCAAAGTGGAGTATAAAAAGATAAAGTTCATTTGCTTCCAAAATTTTAAGTACACGCACACAGAACCCTTCACAATAAACAACAGGATTTTTGTAATTCATAGGACACTGATAAATAAAATTGCCATGGGGTGACTAAGCAAAATAAAATGACTGCTAAGAAACTTCTCAGTGTCCCCTGGAAGGATAGCAAACTGCAATATCTGCATGCCACCAATGTTCTCTTAAAACACAGTATAAATAATCTAACCAATGTAACAAAGAATTTAAAATATTTTTTACTTAAAATTAAACAAGTCATCACAATAAATTGGTTTAGGTTTCTATAAAACCTAACAGAGTACAACAGACTATGCATGTTTCTTAATGGAGAAAGAGGTGATCAACTAAGCAGGCTTGGTAGAGGACTCTGTGTGTTGCAGAGTTATTGCTAGCACTAGGAAACATTCTGCTGTGTGCACCAGCTGGCTTGTGGCAAGATAAAGTATACCATGAGTTTGCATATTTCAAGCATTCTTTAAAAGTGAAGTCAAGGTCTGCATGGTGTGTTCACCTATACGAGACCTCAGTGTGGCGGTGGAATCACCACAGTTTCTTAGGCAAAGATTACTTAATTAGCAACTCCTATTAGAGACTTCAAACATGACTGTGTGTTCAAAGTCAAAGTGAAAAAGCCCCTCTGTGTTCAAAGGGCCCCGTGCTTCCAGAGCTGGATGCACCGCACTCGTAATTTTCCACCTCCAGGTTGCTCAAATGTTAAACTGGGGGTTTTTTGTGGGTAATGATAGTGAAAAAAACTGTATGTATTGCATGCTAATAGCAGGGGGAGGAAAAGGCAAAGATCCAAACACCTACTAAAAGTATCAAAACTGGCACAGGCAATTAGGAAATGCACAGCCATACACAAAAGCGACAAAGAGCACATTTATGTATATTTACTGATGAAAGTTATTTGCATGTTTTCCAGTTTTAAAAAGCCTCCTTTTATCTTTATAGGAATTAAAATGTGCTGAAAACCTTCTGCAGTGAATGTTGCTCATTTTTTTCTCATTAATCACATTCTGTTTTTGAAACTGCCATCAACCCCTATAGCATTTTCCTAACGACTATCACTTTTAACTATACATCCCACCATTTTTCTGTAGCCTAAAAAACTGTCTTAAAATCCATCACTGCTAGCAGATACACACAACTTAAATAACAGAGCTTGAGGCTGACAAAAGTGGGATGGAAGAAAAACAGCAAAGCTGGTAGTTTCTGCAGTTGAAGACTGATAAAATCCTGAAATCATGCTTCAGTTGAGTACACAAATAGGCTAGGAAAAAAATCTAATGGTTTTAAAGCAGACAATAACCAAGAAAATGAACACAGCACATTATGGAGTCCTAAGCAGCTCCATAAAACAGTATGATGCTTCCAAAAAACACATTTAGTCCAATAGGAGTGTCACCATAGAGCCCTCTGTGAATAAGAGACAGAGTTCCACTAAACGACATAGCTTCTACTTATTAGTGTCACCCACGGTGAGCCACACGTGTCACTAATCTTACTAACCAGCAAATGCATCTCTCTAACTATTAACATAGGCACACACTTAGACATTTTCAAAGCTAATCGTGTAGAAAATGAGCAGACAACATGTGCACAAGTGAAAGGGAATGCTCATGCACAAAGGGAAGTGTCGGCCAAAAGACATGCAACAAAATCCATGTGCATGCAGTGGCACGTTGCACTGGAAGGGTCCATGCTGAATGCAGGACTCACCAAACAATTTATAAAAGTACATTTTTTTGCAGGAATGCGCATTCATATTCTAAGTTTACACTGAACAGTCTCTGGGGAGAGCAAGCTTGCTTTCTTCTCCTCTTTAGATCCCAAGGTTCACATGCCCCAGACAAATAGCAAAAGGAGTTGCTACAGAATCATCTGGTTAATTCTGCATATCAGCAGTGATATCCAGCCCTCTGCTTAGAAACTTGGTGGTCAAGGTATGGGAGATGCTTGTGAGGAACGGCTGGAACATGCGAGGCTTGCAACCACAGATGGTTTTCTACAAACTTTGCCAAGAGAATACTCATCTAGTACTCATAATCATAAGTTTCCCAGGAGGAATTCTAAATTGAGTTACATTCTGCTTAGAATAGTTTTAAGAAAATGTCTTGTATAGTGAGAAGATGAACACAGCACCTTTAGATGAACAATAATTTATTTAATTCATGGGTATTTAGTTCTAAATAATAAAATAAGAATCTGTTCAGTGGTTCTGGAGCAGAGCTGCAGGAGTGGCTTCTCCTGTTGGAAATGCCTCCACAATGAATCCTTTGATATGGGAGATTCTTTATGTGCTTTTACTGGAAGAATGGTCTGTGAAGCTTATGCTGAGAAGGAATATATTTATTTGCCACACTGTCTGCTGGAGGAGCTGTGTCCTAGGCCCCAGAAAATTGAACATGTTCTTGAATGTTAATGACTGCACAGAGACAAAAGAAAATTATTCATATCTTTGAAAAGCAATGCCAGGTGTTAAGCAGTGAATTATCCAAAATATGTGACACCTAGTTGGGATCACAGGCAAAAGTATTATAATGGGTGACTTTATTTCAATATAAAAATGGAGCTTTACAAGTTCTTTATGAGATATATTTCTTGGAGTGAACTAGGAGATCCTCACTCATTGTTTCACTTTATTGTATAAGATTCAGTGTCAGTGATTCAGAAATGGAATCACTCTGCTCAGGCTCTCTAGTGACCATGAATATCTGTTAAATAATATAATTAAAACATGTAAAACTAAAACAGTTTTTAGAAGAGTTTAAAGTGATACTGTGTATCTAGAGTAGATCAAGTGCATTTCTGCAGCTTTCAGGCAATACCAGCAATGGTTTTTGCTCAGATTTCATATGATCTGCTGACACCTCAGGTGTGAGATGCCTTGAAGGCTTCATATATATCTTTGTGGTTACTCTTAGGTGAGTTCTCCAGTTTCATGGATCTTCCACCAGGTATTTATATTTGAAGTTCTCAACCCAATGCCAAGATTTTATTAAATCTTCTGCTTTCCTTTCAAGAGGAAAGAACTAAACACTTTCCAGCAATTAAAGATCATAACACTTTTTTAAATTCCACTTTTAAGAAATATTTCATTGAGAATAAACAGAGAGAAAAATACATATTTATCAAGGGTATGGTATAACCTGGAGGTTTAAAAGCTTCATTAAGCTCCTTTACTATCTCTTGTTTATAATAATCCAACCACTAAACTATGTACCTTTAAAAAACCCCAAACAGTGCATTTTATAAAATATACAATCCACACTTGAGAAGTTTAAAATAATTCAAAAGGCCGAATACTGTGATGGTTAGTCAAAACTTATTCAGGCACTAACAGAAAAGATTTCCATTAGAAAATACTAATCTGCCAGATTTGGTCTACAGAGATTTTTATATGAACAAACCTCTCTAAGTATATATTTACAGAAATGATCAGAGTATGGCCTTTTGGGTAAATAATATTTAATGAGAAATACTCTGAGGGGATCTGTCTATTTCTTACATTCCACACTTCACATTAAATACGCCTGAAGACACAGAACAAACACACTTGTCATGAGAAGCACAACAGCAGGCAGGGTTTTTTTTGCCTTGTGCATTTGACTGGCTTTATGTAGTGTCTTTATTTGAAAATTCTCATGGAAAAAAAAGAGTGCTGTGTCACAGCAATGAAAACAGAGCACAGATTCTTCTGGATTCCTGCTTTTCAAGAACTAAATTTAATTGCCATGGTTAGGAATAAAAGAAACATTGTTATACTCTTAAATAGTTCAGAATACAGACATGACACCACAGTTTAAACAGGCTTAAATCAAGACTTATCTACTCAACTTGACGTCCTACAGTAACCTTAACAGGCCTACCCCATAAAGCAGGTTTTTTCCACATTTTTCAAGTTGCCTTATTTCAGGCAAAGAGACTGCAAACTATTTGTGTAACTAATAAGTTGACTTATTGTTGATGTAAAATCCGTGTTATAAAGATGATTTTTTATCTAAAGTCACCAGTAGCTCTGTATTCAATATAAGATATGAAACTAGTTTTTTTACTAGTGACTCGATTCTATATTAAAAAAAAAAAAGCTTAATTTTTACGTTTATACAGAGTCTTAACACCTTTAGCAATCATTTAAGTATATTTTTATTTGTTTTAATATTTTAATTCAGAGAGGATATCCTACTTTCTCAGTGCTCTCTACTCTGCTTTCAATATAATAGTTAAGATTATCTTTGGAAATTCAGCTGAGTGAACAGGAAAACTAAGTTGACAGGAGTCATTTACAAGCCTAATAAGATTTTCCAAAACTGCTTCAGAGCAAACAGTTGCCATACGGCCACTGCTTCTGTTTTCTTGTACCCAGAAGTTTGAAGTGACTTCAACCAACTGTTTCTAAAATACTGACTGCTTTATTTTAGGTCAGTAAGATTGCTAACAGCTGCTCCACTGTAAAACTTCCCATTTACTGGGGAGTACAAGGTGAAAAATTTTAATAAAGGTGGTGAGAATGACACTCTGGTACCTGAGAGCAGTTGAATGCAATGGCTAGGAACCCAGCAGTATCCCAGGGAAAGCAAATGATTTAACTGCATGGCTGCCTACCTCATTATACACAGAAATATACTCTTGCAAGTTCTGCCTTCATCCTGTGCTATATGGAACAGCAGATCCCAGCCTTTCATACAACAGCTGTTACAGTGAATTTATGAAGTACACACTCTTCATTTTCCCCTTTAACCTCCCCCCCTTTTTTTTCCCCTAATCAGGCATCATCAAAACTGGCATGATTGAACCTGTTTTCTAGTTTTCCCATTACTTATTTATGTAAGTCTGCTCTGGAGCAACAGGAGATGGTGAGAGTTGTGGGAAAATTTTGCACATCACCGTTTCAAGATAGTACTAGTATAAATGGCACTGATATTGCAAAGTATCTTCCCATAGGCACTAATTAAAAAGCAATAAGCTCGCTTGAGAAGTGTTTGCTTCCATTTCTTCCCTTCACTATTCAATGCACTGAAGTTTTTCTCCTTTCCTCCCTATTAGAACTACACATTAAAACCTGAGACAAAACAAGTTACGAGAGAGAAATTTTTAGCACAACCCAGAAAACAAGTCTCTTTTGTTCCTCCCCTGTGCACACTTTTGTATAATGAGTTATAGCTTAAATTTTCTGACTAGGTAGCCTTATTTTTAAACATCTGGCTGTGCAAGAACTACTTATTGACAGAAGCCTATGTTCTGAAAACAGCCTACTGACTTGACTGACAGTTTGTTTGTGATAAAATAGAAATAGCTTGGATATTTTCTGTAAAATGTTAACTTCTGTAATAGTTATCACATACCCATCACTGTCAGGGACCAGCATTACAACTTGTACATAAATCATACGTTCCTATGTGAACATACAAGGTTAGCCAGTTTATATTCTGACAGTAGAGCAAAAGGAAAATTAGTGCAAGTAAAGAAAGATGGTTCACTTTGCCTGTAAATAAGATGCAAATAAGATGGTTGGACTGGATGACCTTTAAAAGTCCCTTCCAACCCAAACTATTCTATGATTCTATGCAGACAGCTGACAGAGTACAGATTAGGAACAAACAAATGAGACCTCAGAAGTCACCAATGGGGAGAGAAAAGAATGGGGGAAGGAGAGGAGAAGAGAGGGCATTTCACTTTTATTTACACCTATCAAAAGCTATCCCTTTGTGTAATTCCCACTTGTCTTTTGTCCCATTTGCTTACACACCTTGCCACTGGGTAAAGACATCAAATACAGAAAATCCAGTTTTGAGGTAAATTCCTCAGTGTCTAACTAGGCAAGAAAACAGATTTTACTACTGAGGAAACAAGGACCTGCTCATTGCTTTCCTGCTGAAAGAAATGGGCGAATACTCTAACGTTAAGGACTGATCCATATCCTATAACTCTAATTCCTATAAGTCTGTAAGTCTCCTTGGTCTTCATCTCTTAAAGACAATGTAACTAAATTCAATAAAGTGCATTTCATTAATTGATTAACTTTTAATTGAGACTTCAAACAAAAATGAAAAAACTGCCTGCTCATCCGGCAGTAACGGGATGCTGAGGATGCCACTCTGTTTTTCATAAAAAGCTAGGCTTTATTCCTATGAGTAGGCCTGTAGATGTAGGAATGCCTGACCTTTAAAACAGCTACATTAGGTACTGGTAGAATTTTAGACAGAACAAGTTGGAGCTCAACAGAGGCTAGAAACATATGACAGAAGTGGGCTCAGCTCATCAGTATTGAGTTCCTGACCTTTTGCTTCTGAGGTCCCAGTTATATATATATCCCTCTGATGTATCTACCCACACTGCCGTCTGCAGAGAAGAAGTATATGGAGTCTGGTTAAGATTTCTCCCTCTTATCCCACAGTGGATTTCAATATTTGAATTTATAATTCTTTCTCTCCACATATATACTTACGATAGTCACACACAGACACCCAGAGTATCAAATATTTTTTTCCTTTAGAAAAAAAATTCTGTACAAATATAAAGACTCTATAATCTAAGACCTTCTCACCATCAACAAAAGGCTATTAAATGGAAACAAATTCTCATATCCAAGTGCAGAGAGGTGGCAACAGGAAGCTAAATCTAGGAAGCTAAATCTAGGAAGCTAAATTACCATTTTTGTAAATCTCTTGGCATAGTTAATGCCAGATTTACTGTTCTCACAAGAGAAATTTTCAACTTAATCCTTGCTACTTGCACCTGAACTGAAAATACTTGTGTTGCAAACGGGTTAATTAATTTAACCAATGGGATCTGCTCTTTAACTGTTCCATGTAAGATTTTCTGCTACAGCAGTCACAGAAGTAGTATTTTGTAGCTTGTAGCTTTGTTACGGTGCTGAGTAACTACTGCACCCAATATCATTATTTTCTAAATCCAATTACAAAGATACAAAATCATGGTGAAAACTTTATACCACAGTACGTATGGTTCGCTCACCGCTTTTCAAAGGTGATGAAGAGGAGTGTAAAAAAGTTGAAGATTAATTTTTCACGGAGGATTAATTTTCTTTTCACTTTTATGGGCGAGGATGAAGTATAACCACTCAACTTCACTTATTACAGATCTAAAAGTTTTGCTGTAATGTAAAAGAGGCATGTGATAGAGAATAAGGCCTCCTGTCCTTCTGAACTTTCAAACTCATATTTATACCTTAATTCCGTTACTAAAGGCTAGAATGAATGTATTACTTAAATATTTTTACAGTACATAGTTATTAACCATGAAGAAATACTGTATATTTATGTATACATAGAAAAGCCTGTGTACAGTAACTGTGATTTTCAAACCATGAGTAGACATAAAGTAATTTGTTGAAATAGAGAGAGAACAACGTTCTTGTTTATCACACAACATCCCTGTAAGCAGATTGTGAGTCTCTCTGTTTCAGCCTTCCCCGACAATAAGCTGAGGACTGCCTTAGCCACTGGGACTTCCTGCAAATACTAGTTTCACTGCATGGATCTTGCTGTTTACATGATTTTACACTATGCTAAAACTAGACTGTAACTGTGAAATACCACAGTTGAAGGCCAGTAAAGTGCTCTTTAAAATCCAATATGCTTATTGATATTTGTCCAAAAGACAAAGAAGAAACAACCGTGTTCATCATGACATGATTATCTCCAAACACACCCAAACTGAAATTTTATTCCAGTGTAGACATGGTGCTGGCGGTGACAGACTGAGGGATCCCCTCCCTCAGGATCACCATTTGCAAGGTATTTTACATGCACACTAAACACCCCCTCTCTCCCCCAAAAAGCTTCATCTGTATCTGCATTATCCCTCCTCTCTTGAGCCTTGTTTGCAAATTCAGAGCAGGAGGATAGTCAAGGAGCTGCTACAGATGGTCATGTCCTTTTGTGTTTCATATGGAGACTGAATCCCAGTAAATTCATCAAAAGCTGAGGTTGACATAGCTTGTAACGGACCACAAAATAACTGCTTTCAGTTTTTGTACAAATGTGAGATAGATACCTTGTTAATAGGTGTGTTGCATTCTGCTGAGTTTTAGCTGTGGATGGAGTACAGCTATAAGAGTACTGGAACTAGACGGAAAAATGCTTGTAATTTAATTTTATATTTAGGGAGCATACTTATAGATTTTCACCCTGTATATTTCAAGGACAAAGACAGTAACCAAGTTAAATACTGATAGACATATATAGATTCCATAAAATATCAAAGACATTGAAAATAAGCCATATTAAAAATTGTGTAGCAAGAATGAATAAAATAAATCCTCTCCCTTTTCTGCGTTCTTCTATGGTATTTTATTTTCAGGAGAACAAGGGGTTTTATATCATTCCACTAGATTTTGCAACCATATGGTCCAACGGAGAACACAGTGACTAAGTGGTAGACTTCCAGCCTCAACAATCTGCATTTGAAAAGGAGCAGATCCATATGTTTTTCTCCTTCTCTTTCTCCTTTTTTTTTTTTTTTGTGTCCTATACCAGTTGCTACAACACTTGTCTTTTTTGCATAAGACACAGCCTTTGAGGGAGCACTTTGTACACTGAGACAGTTTAAATTCCTCACAGTACACAAAGCTTAGAGTCTACTTATTAAAAAGAGCCTGTCCAAGAAGTTAATCTACTGTTTTAGCTTTCACCAGCAGCTTTTGGATTTATGCACACTGTATAATTGGAGAATGTTTATATACAATTAAAGTACATACAGACAGGTAAGTCTAACGCAAATTGGTTTTCTAAGTGGGATGCATCTTTTTACAGTAAACTAGTGCCAAGATTGTTGAAGTCTAATAATCTTTACAGATCTAGTTTCTGAAATTACTTGCTACACGTTGTTGAGACCCATTAAAAGTCAGCATCAATAGCAGAGAAATTTGTGATCTTTTCTTTATCATTAACCTCTGCATAACTTAAAATCATGATAAATACCAGGTTCTGGACCAGCTGTTTTCACTGATGAGGTAAAATCTTCTTTCTTGAGTTGAAAGAGTAATAAATACAAGATCTACTGTTTTATATGTGTTAGTTGTTTTATGCATATAACATCCATATGCACTTTGCAGAGAAAATCCTTGCAGCAAAGTAAAAATACCAGACAAGAGGTGAGGCTGTTTATGCAATATGCTCTAGCAAATGAAGTGAATCACTCCTAATATGCTTGATCTCATCCAGTTTTAAAACTTTGGCATAATCAGTACTTCACTATTTGGAGGAGAATATTTAAAGAGGAGGAAGCAGAGAGTACTCAGTTACATTTATTCTCATTTGTATATTGTTTATGGGTCTCACATAACCTTATTACTGTAAAGGGAATAAAATCAGGTGCTGATTTGGCTCACTGGCTACAGTAGCCCTTCTTTTTTGAGAGAAGCCCCCAATTCAATTTCTCGCTGGAATGGATTTTTCACAAATAAGGATAATCCTTCATTTAGTGTTTACACACTTGGTTACCTCTTAGCATTCTTCCCTGTCATATCAGGTTTTTGAATTTTATTTAAAATTGACAGAATTCATTTATGCATTAGCTGGTTTTATTATAGTTATGGACGAGCTGGTATTCAACAAATTTAGCATTAGGAAAGAACAGTCATGATTTTATCAGAATATAACAGAACCCATACCCAATTTTACCTTCATTTTCTTGTGACGTGTTACTGTTGATGCAGAAACATAGCCAGACAGCACGAAATGAGTATCTGTACTGGCAAAAAGTAAACTATTCACTTTTTACTCCCCCTCCTCACCTAAGATAGACACAAATACTCAGCCCCCCTAATTCATTTTTGCAGAGAATACAGGGAAAAATGGATTGTAGCTAACTACGCGGCCTTAATGAAGTATACAGAAAGATTCTGCTCACTGCACAAACTCAAAATGCAAATGTATCAGTTACATTTTAAATAAGAAAGCTAAACAATGACGATTCTCTTCAATGGAATTTACAAATTGAAAGATGCTAGAAAGAAGTAAAAGCAGAAGAGAAATTTAAGAGTCAAACCAAAGGAAAAGTTTCTCAGCACACTAAAAATCTTTTAAATAGAATTACATTATTTCTAGAGTTAAAAGAAGTTTATACATTAAAAGAACCTTAATCAAGCTATTTCATTTTAGTTGACATAAATAAAGCCTATGAAGTCTAATTTCCTCTTTACTTTTTTTGACAAAATTGGCAATCTTAAGCTTAATCACTAGGCCTGAATTTCAGGAAATTTCAGCTTTTTACAACAGCAAAAATGCAGCACTGAGGCAGAAGGTGACAGCAGAACCAAAGATATGACCTGCTGAGCCCCACTTCTGATCACAGCTTAGAACCTGAAAAGCCTCATCCTGCATCCCTCTTAATTGGGTTAGCCACAGGGCCAGGGTGAAATCAGGTCTAACGTATGATAACATCAACTGAATAATTATAAGTGCACATTAACGAATTATTATCATGAGGTCAAGACCCACAGGCAAATTAAGAGAAAAAAATGAAAAAAATTTCTCTTGACACTATTCCAAAAGCCTGAGAGTGAGGCAACATTAATTTATTTTTAAAATCCATCCTCAATAAATAACCCTATGCATCACCATCAGGAACTGATCTGTTTTTCTGACATTGCCTTATACCAAAACACCCGTGTATGATACCACATAACAAATACACTGTTTAAAATAAAAGTAAAAACATGACATTCTAGAAGATAAAATAAAAGTATTGCACAATGGAAGATCATTTGCTTACATGAGTTGGTATTTTGGCTTTTGCTTTTTTTTTCTTTTAGGGATTTTTAATATTGTAGAAAACCACAGAATATTTAAATACCCTTTCCTATTAGCCCAGAACAAAAACAACCCTCGACTTGCCATCTTACAATTGAATGAAATGATTTATATCCTATAAAGCAGGAGATGCATAAGCTGTTCCTTCTGATGGCACCTAACTGCACTATTTTAAATACATTTTACTTCTCACCAAAAGTACTGTCACACTTCAGACAGAGGCTTAATCTGGTGACTTGATGTTGACACAAGTTCCATGAGGCTCTAGACTCATGCAGGTAACTAGAGAGTCTTTCAGTTTGGTGATTGTTTTTTACAGAATTATATTAAATTATTCCTAACCACATTTAGAAGGAACTTGGAAGCTTTGGATCTGAGCTAAAGCAGATATATTTACAGATCAAGAAGAGACTGAATATTCAAACAGAATTATTCTCCTCCCCTTAAGCACCATATAAAACCCCAGGCAAAGCTGGGGTTAAACACATTCTTCTCTATTTGTCTAAGTTTGTTAGTTCAAATGGAAGAAAGCAATTAGACATGACTGAAATGTAAAACCTAACTTCGGGGGAATTAATTTCTTCCATCTGAAACTAAATTTTTAAAAATAAGCAACTGAAAATATACAGAAAATATTAACACACAGAATGAGTGTGCTGTCCAGATGAGGACATTGAAAAATTTTACATGCTCTTAGTCACACCAATGGTAGCGTGTGAGCAGATAGCTGAAACCATGACCCAAGAGAGGACCAACATACCTCAGGGAAATATGTTTTGATATTCGGAGAACACGACCTGCTGTCTATGACGTCTCTATTGGTAATAGACAAATAACATTACCCTTGGTTAGTCTACTTTTCTTTTTCAAAATTATAGACATTACTCTCAGCAACACTCCTGTGTAGGGATAAGACAGCCATGGTTTCAGCTGGCAGGCTATCTGCAGAACTGGACAGAAGAAAGCTACGAAAACATCTCTTGGTGCTCTTTCGAGGAACCTGAGACATCAGCTAAAATGCAGTGCCTTACTCTGAAAAAGGTAACTTCTGCCAAGAGGAGCTGACTTTTTTGACAGCACAAGTGGTGCTTATGGAAATACAGACATGCAGATCCTACTGGTTCTAATGAATACAGAATATATAAAAATTAAAATTATAGAATAAAATAGTCTATATTTTAAATTAAATTATTATATTTTATATTTATTATATTTTATTTTATATTATTATATTTTAAATTAAATTATAAAATTTTAGAATAAAAAAAAACTAAGTAAAAATACCATGATACTCTCATAACTCATCTTTTAGGAAGGACTGCCCTTGGCAAGGGTACCCAAACTTAGCTTGCTCAAGTATCACCATGATTAGATGCAGCAACAAGAACAGTTAATGCTTGTTATCAGGTTTCTGGTACAGATATCACAGTTTAGGAGCCATATTTCAGGAACGTATACTTTTAAGTAGTGGTAAAAATAGGAAGGCACAGTCTGAATGGAGGGTAGTGGTTAAAGCTCAAGGAAGCCCATCGTCGTAAGGTCTCAAATCTTTAAACTCACCGTCTGTGCCAGGAATTTCAAGACGGGCTAGGAAATGTTTTTATTGTTGCAGTTAGTGCTATCTTTATCTTTATCTTCCTTCCAAAACAGTAAGTTTCAATGCCAGTATACACAAACAAGGCTTACCTTCAAATATTCCACGTTCCTGGCTGAATAATTTCTGGTGTAAAAAAGAGATCTCAGTATTTCAGTAGTTTGCTCTCTGACTGTCTTAGGAGATGTAGCCTGAAATTTTATTCTAATGAAAATCTTTCCATAGAGACATAGAGCACAATATATTCAACCACTTCTTGCTTGGAAAACTGAATGAATTCATGCTCTGTGTCAATGTCCAAACTTTGTGACATTTTAACTATGACATTTGAACATGATTCAAATGATACAGCAATCCTATGGCGGCTGCAGTTGTATGTGGGTAGTTAAAAAAACCTGCTTACACCAGGACAGATTTTTTCTCATTTGCAACTGTCCTAATTTATAGCGTTGTGAGGTCAATGTACCCACTCTAGGAAGTATATTGCTTTGCCTAATCGAAAGTTTAAAAACTCCTCCTTCCCAAAGTATTTTCCCTATTCTGAAAAGCCTACATGTATTGTATTGACAAAAGCACACTATTTCAGTTAAATTGAGATTTTTAAAGCATTATACTGCTAGAATTTTTCTGCAAGTCACTTTCAAAATGTTTCGTACTTATTACAGAGCCCCCCCAAATTTTATTTCTGTTTTTAACAAAACCTGTTAAACCATTAATCTTACATAATAATAAAGCCATATGCAGAGCTCTAGCCAAAGAACAGGTTCTCCAAATAAAGTCTAGAAAAGTTATAGAGTTTGATGTTAAATTAATATTTTTATAGTTAAAACAGAATAAAACCCAACCCACTGCTAATATAATGTTCTTAACACAGAATTATTTGCAAAAAACAAATATAAAACTCTTCTATATTCGAGATATACCAGTGAACCCAAATTGCCTTTTTACCACATAAGGAGCAAGCTTTAAACCTATGGCAATTACTACAAGGGACTGAGGATGCCTTGTTTTGTCCAGCTGCTTAGAGCAGAAAAACATAAGTGAATACTAACGGTTTATCTGTGGGTTACTTAGGGATCCCCCATGTCCCTAAGGACCTATTTATACATTAGGAAAACTTCCCTGAGAAAAGGGGGGAAACCTTCATTAGAACACTGCATACCTCTACCAAGAAAGTGAAATCAACAAAACTACCATGCTTGTGGCTGCATCATCTTAAAGGCATATTATACCAATGAAGCTCTGAGGAAAGGTTTGAATTTAATACCTTTAGATCACAACCGTATCCAAACAAGTCCAAACAATATAACTCAAAATTAGCCCATATTTTAGTTTCAGAAGTCTGAGGCTTTGCTTATACCATGTTTAAGTTACTTAAATCTGTTTTAAATTATTCACCTTAATTGCCAGTAATTAATATCAAAACATTGTAATTAATGGTAATGACTTAGAAACTACATCAGCTTCTTAATGAAAATGAAGATAAACATTTAAGAAAATCATTTGGCATTTGCTACTTCAGCTACTATAATGCCTTAAGTATATTTTTCACTCCTGGGCAAGCCGGTACATCTTAAAAATTAGGAGAAAAATTACTGACCCTTTAGAATTGTTTGACATTTGCCATTATGTTGAATAAAAAATGTTGACCTAATGTAGAGCGAGCATGATCTCTTTGTACCTACAGCTATCTATGGAATAATACTGGGAAGGCAGAAGTTTGGCTGTACTTTAATAAAGAAAGCAAATT
>BJBW01009536.1:2348-14219 GCA_004320125.1 Scolopax mira | reverse complement strand
GGCAGCCACAGCTTCTCTGGGCAACCTCTTCCAGGCTCTCACCACCCTCACAGCAAAGAATTTCTTTCTGGTATCTCATCTAAATCTCCCCTCTTTCAATTTGAAACCATTATCCCTCTTCCTATGGCTCCCCTGATCAGGGGTACCTCCCCATCTCTCCTGTAGCCCCTCCAGGTACTGGAAGTTGTTATAAGGTCTCTCTGGAGCCTTCTCCAGCTCCAGTGTCCAGCCAGGCTGAACACTCCCAGCTCTCTCAGCCTGTGTTCAGAGCAGAGGTGCCCCATCTCTCTGATAATCTTCGTGGCCCTCCATTGGACCCCTTCCAACAGGTCCATGTCCTTAAGGACTCCCGAGCTGGACACAGTGCTCCAGGTGGGGTCTCACCAGAGCAGAGCAGAGGGGTAGAATCACCTCCCACGACCACCACCTCCTGCTGGCCACGTTGCTTTTGATGCAGCCGAGGATGCGGTTGGCTTTCATCTTTACATCTTGGTATTACCCTCAGAGCATTCTCAGAAATACTGCCCAGATATAGCTCGTTAACATGCATTAACCCCGTGCTACTCATTGAAAGGAGAAGTCAGCCAGCCCTGTTTATCGAGTCAGAGGAACTACATGGGCAGTGGACTCCAGTCCTGCAAGTTACTCACGTGCTCAAACCTGTGACAATCTGGGGTTCCAGAGTGTGACTTCTGGAGTGACACAACTCCTCCCTCTCTCCAAGAAGGGAAGGGCAACAGCCTGAGATGCTCAGGGTGCAGAGCACCCGAAGGTCACAGCCAGGACAGTCCTGCCAGCCCCACCTGCCGGAGGGCTGTTCCCTCCTCTGTTTGCCAGGAACCTGCCTTCATTTCCCTGCACAGCTGGAAACTGCTCAGGGCTGGATGGAATTAGCACACGGGCACAGAGCTACCAGATGTGCTCTGTTTCCCAAGACTCAACCTGTGTCTTTCTGGCTGGAAATTGAACGCAGATGGGATTGGAGGTCTCCAGGGCATCCCTTGTGAGTCCCTGGACAAATGACCGCTGTGCATGAGGGGACCAGAAAACCCAGAGAGAAATATGGGAATCGGGCATGTTGAACCACAGCACCGTATCCTCCTCGAGAAGGGGGAGAGCTATAAACAGCAGAGAGATGCTGGGAAAGCCTTGTCAAAGTAACACAATCTTCAGAGACCTTTTTCCACCACTTGAGGAAACCTTTTTGTCAAAGTAACACAACCTTCAGAGACCTTTTTCCACACTTTTTCCACGCTTGAGCCTCACCTTCAGACACTGGGGATGCACGTGGGCACTACCTGAATCCTGTCATGAGGAAATGTAGCAATTGTTCATCATTTTAGCCTCAACATGTGCAGTAATGCAGCGTGGTAGCTCTAGGTTCCTACTGCACGCCTCAGGCTCACGGGAGCAGTGGAACGGTCCGAGTCAGCCAAGGGGCAGAAAAACATCACTTTGGCCAATGATGCATGATCAAGGGGACCCTCGAGGGGTGAAAAAGGTCAAGAATTCCCCTATCCCAACTCTGGCTCTCACTGCAACCATGGCAAATTAACTCCTCTGTCCTCATCTGTAAAGTGGAGATACATCACCTACACCTACAGCACAGAGCTAATTGCCAGGGACAATTAAAGACTTGGCCCTAGAACTTATTATGTCAAGAAATTAAATAGTGAATGAAGCAAAGACTCCACAAGTGTCACTGATCTTTGAGATCTGGAGCTTCCAGCCCACTGAGGTGTTAACAGCAGCAGTGTTTAGCCTGACATCTGACTGTTCCTTGTTGGTAAGAGTTTGTGGTACCCAGCCAGAGCGTACCTGAGCAATTTGGGAGAGCGGGTGCCTTGTCTTTCTGTCTGTCAGAGCAGCACCTACCAAGCTGGGTCCCAAGAAATAAATCATGCGCCACTGTAAAGTAAATTTGTATTCACACAGGCCTCATTTTTCCAAGCAGTAATCAAGAGTATTATGTTACCTATGGTTGAAATGATTAGTCATGTTGCCAAAGATTAATTTACATGTTCTTTTGTTTAATGCGCACGAACTGATTTAATGGCTGCTTATAAACTGAGCTAACAGCCATTTCAAGAAACAGATGTCCGATGCAGTTTTAAGCATTAAGAGTGCTTTTATTCATATCCTTAGGAGAAATAAAGGGTTACACAGTCTACAGTAATAATGCTAATGAATCAAAATACTCCAGCTGCCCAACCGGGTTTTGACAGAAACCAGCTTTTTCTTGAAGGAATTTAGGTTTTTTTCTTAGGACTCCGGGACAGTGAGCAACTGGTAATATACATGCTTAATGTGTAAGTGTGTGCTTTGCTGGAGCCAGAACTTTGAATCAAGCCCAATCTGCAACCAATGCGAGGCTTTTGCATAAGCACTGAAAACTCTAACTACACGAAGAGAGGGAAATCTCTATGGAATCTGGATCCTCCACATTTTATACAAATAAATATTCGGAAGTTTGAGTGTTTCTGACACTGTCTTGTGATGCTGAATGCAGAACAGGTTGTCTGCTTTAAACCCTGATAGATTATTGCGTGTGGGTGGTAAGGTTAGGACAAAAGAAAGGGAAGAAAGCTACTAGGAAAGCAGTTGGTGGCTACAAATCTATGATAAATAAACAGCACATTCCTCTTCTGCACGAAGCCATTAGAGTCTGTGTCAGACTTCAACATCCTAATGTCAGCTGGGTGCAAATTTGATGGCCTAGGGTTCTGCAGTGCTCCCTATGGAAAGTAGATTTGGAACAATTTGCCATGCCCCAACAAAGCGTTTCTGTCAAGTTCCTGAGGAGCTTGTGGCACACCAGTGATTCACAGGACCCTTGCAACCAACTATGGGTTTGATATTTTATGATCTGGTGTGTACAGTGCAGGATATGATTACACACAAGCCTGCTTCCCATCAGCCAGCACCTTGTAATCGTTAACATATTTATCCTTGTGGTGCCTCTAGAAGATGACATTGTTATTAGTCCCATTTTATAGATTCAGAACTGAAGCTCCATCGCTAAATGACTTGCCTTTGATTACACAAGATTTACAGTGGAGGACAGAATTGAGTCCCAGCCCCACCAAGCCCAAGCAAGGATGGCACCAGAAGGACTAGATCTGCATGAGGAGGTGTCCTTCAACTCAGATGCTTGTGAGTCTTATGAAAGGACTGTATCTGCAGTGGGTTTTGTGCCTTTCCTGTCTCAGCCTTCGCCCTTGCAGGTATCCATAGGGAACATGGATGTAGATCTATTGCCACATGCAAAAGCTGAACAGCTGAGTTACATTCCTCTGCAGCAGCTGGAGATGAGTCTCCAGATCATGCCTGTGGACTTAATAGCACATTGCTCAATTTTACTCAAACACGTAAGACATGCTGAGACACACTATTTAGAAAGTCTGAGACTTAGTAAGATTTTCCTCTTCTGCTTCATCTGGACCACACTGTGCTGGAAAATATATTGACTGATAAGTTTTAGCCACAGCAAGGGTAATAATTTTCACTGGGGCCAATGGGACCAGCCAGCGGGCCAATGGGACCAACCCTCAGGCAGGGAAATACTACTCAAAACCTGAGTCAGGTCAGAATCTGGCTCCATATAATTACTATATAGCAAAAGTAAGATTATTCCTAAAGTCTGATTTAAGTTAGCTAGAGGTTGTGAGTAAGCACTGCTTTCCAGCCCAAACCACCCCTCTTTGTATGGTCAATGCATTGAACAAGTCCCTTTGTATCTGCTACATGAATTGGAGAAGAAGAAATGGGCACAATCTTGAACATAAGAAGTTCTACCTAAACATGAGGAGGAGCTTCTTTGCTGTGAGGGTGGCAGAGCCCTGAAGAGGCTGCCCAGAGAGGTAGTGGAGTCTCTGTCTCTGGAGACATTCAAGCCCCACATGGACATGTTCCTGTGGGACCTGCTCTGGGTGGACCTGCTTTGTCACAAGGGTTGGACTAGATAATCTCCAGAGGTCCCCATATGGGGTTCTCCAGAGAACCCCATATCATTCTGGGATTCTGTGAAGAGAAGCCACTGCACAAATAGAAAAAGACCTTTTCCAAAGTCCTCCCAAAGTAGTCAGTAAGATGGAGAAAGAAAGTATTAGGACACATTTGTGTTTTAACTTGAGATGTCCTCTATCCTTCTGATACTAGCCCAAGAGTAAGGGCCAGGAAGACACACAGCTGCCAGGTCTTGTTCCTTACCTGAATTGCTGTTAAGGAGAAACAGCCTAGCTATCCGTTTCCACAGTGGTAACCATAGACTTCAGAGAAATCTATTGATCTTCTAGGAGGCAAACACTGGGAACCAGACATTCCTACTGCTCAGGCTTCAGGTGGGGTGGGTGCACAGCTGTTACAGATAGGCAATAACGAGTGCTGTCATGGATATGAGGCTCCGAATTTGACCTGCCTTCCTCTCTGTCTCAGAACAGTTAAAAACCCAGGTAAATATTTGTGTGCTCTATCTTAGACCTCTGCTAACCTTTCACCACTCTGTCTTGAGCCTATCTCTGTTTATCTTACCTTGAAAAACACAGAGCTTTCATATCTACGCAACAACTGCCTCCCAGCATTAAGGTTTACCCATCAGCTGTCTCCCTGACTGATGCACACCCCAAATGTTTCTGGTCTCCCCAACTACTGTGAACTCCGAGCTTTCACTGGGCATACAGATTCATGTAGGACTCCAGTATCTGTGAGAAATCCCACCTAATACTCCTGAGCCTTGCAAGGACGGGTGTGATTTGTGCAAATCAGATGGTATAATTTTATTTTTTTCAGTGGGGTCAATGGGACCAGCCAACAGTCCAATGGGACCAACCCTCAGGCAGGGAAATACTACTCAAAACCTGAGTCAGGTCAGAATCTGGCTCCATATAATTACTATATAGCAAAAGTAAGATTATTCCCCAAGCAATTATAAAGTCACTTGAGAATTGTTTTTTCAATAAGCACCAACATCTCCTATTACTTTTTACTACACAGCATCAGCAATTGACATAATACTTCCCCCAAAGGATTAGGCAACTCAGAAATATTCCTACATAAGGCAGATCAGAAGTCACCCACAAAATGGAACAAGAAAGAACATCAGGGTCCTAACCAAGTATGAGGAATATTTTTCTCATGAAATGCTTGAATCAAGAAAGAAATAGGAATTGAAACAGGGCAGGATGCTGCTCATTTCATGATGATCTTTACTCTTGGAAGAAGAAAGAACAAATGGTTATGGGAGAATCGGAAACCAAAGGAAATACCAAGATGAAAGACTGCAGCAAAGATGCATGCCTGTCTGTATCATTTAGATGAAAACGTTAAAATTGATAGGAAGACATTTAACTAGCAACTGAAATAAGCCTAAGAGGGGAAAGGAAGAAACCCAAAAAGACAGAAGTGCAGATACTGCAGATGGCTTGAAACCACAGGTAATTTCCTGTAGATTCACTGAAGTCAAAAGTTACAGATGTGGAGGGATCTACAGGCCCACTTCATCCTGCTTAAATCACCTGGTAGTCTAGAGACTATTAGAGACCAGGGTGGTATTGGCATGTAATTACTGCCTGTATCTGCCTGCTTAAGCAAGGCAAGATCAAAGTCACTTAAAAAAAAAAAGAAATCCACATTTTAACCAAAAGGTTTGTAATTATGAGCCTGAAAACAAAATGCTCAGGCAAAAATATCAACGAATGCTCATCTAGGCCACCTAACTCTTTGGATACCATAGCACTGTTTGCCACTATATTTTATAGGGCTCAGTCCAGTCTGATTTCAAACACTACACCCTGAGGAGCAGGTCCTACATAACAGTCAGAGCCTTGTGTGAGCAAGGTTTGTCTAAAATCCCTCTAAAAGTCTGCTCTCCTGAGCACTAGCCCATTGACCAACTCGAACAACTCTTCTCCCTCTATCCTCTTGCTTTGCCTGCTGGCTTTCCACTCCCCTTGTGAAGTCTTTCCCCACCCAACTTTAACTTTTTTTTCCACACTGAGCTCTTTAGGCTCCCTCCTCCCACCATCGGAGTGTGCCCGGGGAAACTTACGGTGCCCGGTCGTGGTTCAACCCGTTCTGTCTTTGTGCATTAATTGGAGGTAGAACAGGTTTGCTGTTAATCTCAAGCCCTCTCCGCAAAGTCTCCCTGATTTGCTCCGTATCTGCAAAGAGAATTTTTTTTAAAACATGATTTAGAGTCCCCAGAAACATCACAGACACGTGAAGATGATAGCTTTTTCAAATGCCCTATTCTCTGGTGTGTTTCATCTAAACTTTTCCCCTTCACAAAGAAATGAAGAGATGTTGAGAGTGAACTCTTAGTGGCTCTTCCCGCACCTGAGGAGTTATTTCACTTTATAAAGTCAATCTGAATTCTCTTGGTTTGGGCTCTGATGTTATGTCAGGCAAGGAGAGCTGGAACCTTTGGGCCTGAGGCCTCCTGATGAGGAAATTCTGAGTAGTTTTGTATCCTTTCATAAATGAGGTGTTTCTGCAGCTCTCACAGCCACACACTCTAAGTCACTTTTCCCATTAAGCACAACAGGGATTTGTTCCTTTACCAAACGAGCGCAAAGAGGTTGCTGAGTTTTTGCAATTGGCTTTGCAAATCTGTTGATTAATTTACAATAAGATTCACAAAAGAAAGGAATTTGATGCAGGGCAAACTTTATCCACAAGCTCACATTTGAAAGTGAACAGCAAAACGATGCAGTTCAGATGCAGCCTTTTGACATTTTAATTTTCCTATAATGTCTAATGGCCAAATACTTTAATAGGATACTTTCTACCCTTCTTAGAAGTTTCCTCATCTTTTTCTGAGAAATGTGGGAATCAGGCAGAGAAAAAATACCCAAATAATTTCAAAATAATTTGAAAGATATACAAGTATCACTGTGTATACCTGTTTGGGCTTTTCATTGGAGGGAAAATAGCTTTTTCAGATCCTGTGCAGTTCAAAATACTTGCCTAGAAGGCACAAGGAGCCCTATACGCATTGAAATATTGGGTTTTTTTTTACCATAGAACTAAAAACAAGTAAGATGCCATTCCTGTGGAAACCATAGTTAATTTCAGGAAGTCTCAAGACCTTAAGTTTCACATTATTTCACTCATTTGAAAGACACAAGCATAATTTCAAGCATGTGCAATAGCTATGACATCTGTACCCTGAGATGGCATCTCACTGCAAAGGGGAATTCCACAATGTTTTATTTCTTCTTTCCAGAGTTCCGTATTTGCAAGAATCACTTGAGTTCAGCTACAGCAATAGGCAGGGTCAGTCCAATTTGCCACCCAAGAAGTGACAATGTTAAAAAGGAAGCACAGCCTGGGAAAATGCAGTTGCTTCACCTTGCAGGTGTTTGCAGCCCTGGTTTCACCCAGTGCCCAGTTTAACTTTGCAGATCTAGATTAGAAATAGCCTAAACACTGAAAGAAACATTTCAACAAAACAATGCAGAGATTTCTTCTCTGCTCTCCTGCCTTCCTCAAAGAGGCCAAACCAAAATTCATTTTGCTTCCCTGGAAAATACTAAGCTTTCCAGTAAATGTAGTGCTTGTTATGCACCCCAGCATGCTGCTTGACTCATCCCACTGCCCAGACCCATCAGAAAAGAAGCCAAAAGGCAAGGACACTGACTCAGCCCAGGACCTCTTACCTTTCCCGGAGAGCCGCCGCGGCTGGGTCCCAATGCAAATGCTCCTGCTGTCTTCATCATCCTCTGGGGGCCGGCTGAGATCATCCCAGGCACACTTGGCACTCACTCCACTCAGGTTTGAGCCATCAGTCTCAATCCCTTTGTCGACTCTCTCCTGCTTGAAAAGATCCAGAACACCAAGACTTTTTTGGGTGTGGCTTGAACCTGAGCTGGAACCCACCCTGGCTCAACCCAACCTTCACCAGCTCCTGCATATCGCCCATTCATGGCCAGTTTCCACTCTCTGTCCCTGAGCTTTGATGTATCAGCTAAGGATCACTGCACATTGAGCCACAAGGGGGGGTGTCAGGAGGATGGGGCCAGGCTTTTTTCAGTGGTGCCCAGGGACACGACAAGAGGAAATGGGCACAAACCTGAACAAAAGAAGTTCCATCTAAACGTGAGGAGGAACTTCTTTGCTGTGAGGGTGGCAGAGCCCTGGCAGAGGCTGCCCAGAGAGGTGGTGGAGTCTCCTTCTCTGGAGACATTCAAGGCCCACCTGGACACATTCCTGCTCTGGGTGGACCTGTTCTGGCAGGGGGTTGGACTGGATGATGTCCAGAGGTCACTTCCAGCCCCATGTGATTCTGTGATTCTCCATGGCAGATTGGTCTGAACTCCCTTCCTCACTGTATCAACACATGGCCCCAGTGGGCACGAAGCAAAGAAAGACAGAGGTAGCAAACAACAGCCTGGGGTATGTGGGGTTGCTTTTTCCAGCGTTACCTCCAGTTTATACCAACTCAGAAGATTTATGACACTATATTATACACTCCTGAATGAAGCACAGCTTGGCAGTCTTCCTGTTGTATGTCAATGATAACAAATCCCTGAATAACTAAAATTAACTTCACTTTCCAAGCTTACCAAAGGAGTCCCACAATGAAAACAATTCACAGAGACTCGTCATGAACAACAGTTCATAATTTGCAAACTGCCTGGACAGCCACTGCTTTTCAGTGTGCTGGAGTGCTCAGTAAAGGATAAACAAGGAGACATGGGTCTGTTCACAATTTCAAAGCCTTTGCATCACTTTATCGGCAAAATACACAAACTTCCTCCCCTGTAAGTTTACTGTGTTTTCTGTGTCCAGCTCTGGAGTCCTCAGCACAGGAAGGACATGGACCTGTTGGAATGGGTCCAGAAGAGGGCCATGAAAGATGATTAGAGGGATGGAGCACATCTGCTGTGGGGTTGTTCAGCCTGGAGAAGAGAAGGCTCCGGGGAGACCTTATAACGGCCTTCCAGTACCTGAAGGGGCTACAGGAGAGATGGGGAGGGACCCCTGATCAGGGAGTGGAGCCATAGGACGAGGGGTATGGTTTTAAATTGAAAGAGGGGAGATTTAGTTGAGATACCAGAAAGAAATTCTTTGCTGTGAGGGTGGTGAGACCCTGGAAGAGGTTGCCCAGAGAAGCTGTGGCTGCCCCATCCCTGGAGGGGTTCAAGGCCAGGCTGGATGGGGCTTGGAGCAACCTGGTCTGGTGGGAGGTGTCCCTGCCCAGGGCAGGGGGGTTTGGGAACTGGATGATCTTTAAGGCCCCTTCTAACACTAACCATTCTGTGATTGTATGATCCTAAGCTGGACTCTCCAAGCACGTAACCGCTGTTTGGCTTAGGAAGGTGTCTCACACCAGCCACAAGCAGCTGGATGCTCTGACACCCTGCATCTTCTCAAAGACACGTGCATCTCTTGCCTGCAAGACTGCCCTAAGTGACGGCCAAAACTTCCACAGAACATCTACCTGCTCGGGGAACCGGCATTACTCTGAATTTCCACCTACGTCCCACAAGGGGGTAATATTGAGCTGAACAAACTCAGGGCTGACCCACACCGAAGGGTGGGCTGCTCTTAGAGCTGCCACCGGATCCACCGGGCCCCTTTTCCCCTCTTCCCAAGGGGTGTCACTTCTGGTGACAGCGGAGTTGCTCAGCGGCACTACCAAGATCTCCATCTCACTGCACACATCTGGGTCACCTCCACACTCCACCTCCACACAGGCAGTACGTCCCACTGCTTGTGGGACAAGGAACTTTGAAAATTTGAGGAAGAAGCAGAGCTGTGTGAGGCACAATGGGAGCGGATCTGTCCTCTTGTGTCACTACCCTCCAGTCTGACCTTGCCATGGGAGTCGGGAGACTGTGGGAGCATCCAGCACT
Source organism: Scolopax mira (assembly GCA_004320125.1). Classification (NCBI taxonomy): domain Eukaryota; kingdom Metazoa; phylum Chordata; class Aves; order Charadriiformes; family Scolopacidae; genus Scolopax; species Scolopax mira. Next base: position 4,365 of record BJBW01009536.1, on the reverse strand, counting down.
TTGCAAAATCTCTTTCCTAGCAGCTTCCAGACTCAAACCCAGATACATTCCCCAACTCCTTGCCCAGCCGTGCATGATGTGCCCTAGAAAGAGCGTCCCCTGTTCTTGTGGCTCTTCAGGAGAGGATTTGAGCAGCTCACAGATAAGCACAAGCGCTCAGGGTGCGGTTCCATGGCAGTGGAAGCTGATGTAATCCACAGTGGCTGCAGTCCCTCCCTCCACGTGTGCTCCTACCCCTTCCCTTGAGCCAACTCCTTTTCAATTTTACAGCTGGACCACCTCCCTGGACTGGCTCTTTGGCTCAAGAGCGATGGCAGAAGCTTGTGGCTGGTGGCAAGACCAGAGCAGTCCTAATTTCAATCTAAATATTCAAGAGAATGCCTTCCTTCTGTTCTTCTCCCTGAAACACTACCCCTTGTTGAGATCTTCCTCTGGTGTGAGGGGAAACCAGCTTCTATGAAAACGTAATGGGAAAATCTGAGAAATACTAAATCTGCTGGGATTTTCTTTTGTTATATTCCTAAACATGAAATTAATTGTTTCAACCAGAAATAGAAGCTGTGGAAAAATAAATAAAAATACATCCGATTCTACATATGCAAACAATGCTCTAAGTGAGATTTAGCACGTGGCTCCTTCGGGAGCCCTCCACAGAGCTCTGTGAGGACCCAAATCAGCTGGCACGGGGGGTTTAACTTGTCAGCACAGCCATTTTTCGTTCCAGTGGTTGGGGAAGCATGGGAGAGCCATCAAGCTTGCCCTTAAGTGGGGAGCTGAAGAGCCCAGAGGGTCTTGAGGACACCTTCAGGCAGAGGCTCTGGTGGGATGTGCCTCTCCATCCCTGCAGCCAGGGCCCCCAGACACTGCTGGGGCCTCTGGACGTTCTTGGGGAGGGGGAAAGGGACTCGCCATCTGCATCTCAGCTGCTCTGCAGACTGGGGGGGAAAGAAGTGCTGCTGCTCTGTTGGCATCCCTTGGAGATCAAGAGGGGGCTGATGGAAACGAGCTGGCCTAAGGCAGCCTCATTTGCATGCTTGTTTTATAACGTTTGCAAGTATTGATGTTAAAGGGCGGGGCGGGGAGAACCAAACAAAAAAAAAAAGCCACCACCCTAACCAGTTCAGACTCTCAGCTGGGACAATGCACAGCTTTAACCCATCTTTAGCCAGCAAAGATGTTCTTCCTCCCTTGAAAGGGCAGCCTGAGCAGGAGGTTGGAGGAGCCCAGGGCAAAGGAGGTTCAGCTTTTCCCTTCCTCAAAGAAAGGATGTTTCTGTCCCATTTTCCTCTCAGCATGTGGGAGGGACGCTCTGAGGCTCTTCTAAGTCATTGATCCCTTTCTAAACGAGCCAGAGCACTGCAGCGTGACCCGCAGAGCGGCAACCGCAACTCAGGAAATTCGAATCAGCTTTATTCTCCTCAGAGATATCTGCTAAAACAGAAGCAAGGCACTGAGAGTCAGCGGCAGAGCCCGGGGAGCGACGAGGATTGTTTGACAGCGCTGCCAGGGAAATCTGAATGGCCTACAGGGAAGCCTGGCCGCACAGAAAACAGCCAGCACTGCCACAGTGTTAATTGCCAACATCCTGGGATGACATCTTAGTTGGGATCCATTCTCGGCAACTTCGAACAGAAAGTACAGCTGCTGCTGCCAGGGCTGGGTTTAGGCCTCAACCAATTCCCACCAGAGACAATACAGCCTCCAAAACAAGCTCTGCCCGCTTCCCTCACTACAGGAAGGACATTGAGGGGCTGGAGCGTGGCCAGAGGAGAGCCACCAAGCTGGTGAGGGGTCTGGAGAAAGTCACATGAGGGAACTGGGCAAGTTTAGTTCGGAGAAGAGAAGGCTGAGGGGAGACCTCATCACCCTCTACAACTACCTGAAAGAAGGTTGTAGAGAGGTGGGGGTTGGCCTTTTCTCCCAAGGAAATGATGCCAGGAGCAGAGGAAATGGTCTGAAGTTGGGGCAGGGGAGGGTTAGGTTAGATATTGGGAAGAATGACTTTCCTGAGAGGGTG
>BJBW01009535.1:0-10385 GCA_004320125.1 Scolopax mira | reverse complement strand
CCTGGACACGTTCCTGTGGGACCTGCTCTGGGTGGGACCTGCTTTGGCAGGGGGTTGGAGGAGATGATCTCCAGAGGTCCCTTCCAACCCCAACAGATCATTCTGTGATTCTGTGAAAAGGAGTGACCGTGATGCAGAGCTTGAGCTGCTCTTTGCGAGGTGCAAACCCATGTCTCCTCCAGCTGGCAGTGCTGTGCAGGAGAGGTTTTTAGTGTCCCAGCCTGCCCCAAGATACTTACGTAGGAAGGAGGATCCAGCCAGGCTGCCCACTTTCCGCACATCGTTATCTGAAACAAGAGTTGGAGTTGTAGGATTTGCAGAGGAATCCTGTGTCTCCCAGCAGGGCCACCTCATCCCACGTCCAGCCCATTCTTCTGGCCACCAGCCCTCTTAGTCCCTTTGGAAGCTGCTGAAGTGAAGGCAGGGCCGGAGGGAGCCCACAGAACCCTTACCCGAGGAGAGGACAGCCATGATAGCAGGGACGCCATAGTAGGTGAATGCCCCATTCTCAAACCGCAGCCCTTCCTTGCCAACCTCCACCTCCACTTTCCCCTGAAAGGAGAAGGAAAACTCCCTCAGATAGGCACCCTCTGCTCCTGGACACTGACCCACCCAGGGGGCTGTGGGGACCCACATCACCCCATACGAGAAGACGGATGTCTCTGCTGGCAGAAGCACCCAGAGCAAGGTGGCAAGGAGAGACAGGCCACCCCCTGCCACCCTCTGCCCACCGCTGGCCCAGGCACCTGTAGGATGAGGATGAAGTAGTCAACGGGGCGGTTGCGCTGGTAGAGGTAATGCTCTGCTGCCTTCTTGTTCTTTCGGTCAAACTTGAGCTCCTGGATGACGTTGGGGTGTTTCAGGAGCCGCAGCAGGATCTTCTCGGAGAGGTGGGGTGACTTGAAAGGCTCCACTTCTAGAGGGGGGGTGACACTCGCTCAGCAAGGCCAGGGCCACCGGGAGCCCCTGGTCCTCTCAGCTGCACGGCCCCCCCCTTCCCACAGCCTCGGCACCCCGCGGCATGGAGGGGAACCATGCACAAACCCATGGTGGTGGAACAGTGGGACGCCCATAGTGGGGGTCCAGGCAGGTGGTAACTGCTTGCCCGGCCAAGGAAGGGCTCGGGGATGCCCTCCCTGTGGGGCTGGTGAGACAGGGCTTGCCCCAGGGCAAAGGTACCTGTTGCCATGAACCGATGGGTTGCCAGGAGGAGCTGCGGGGAGATCTTCACCTTCATCTCGCTGTCCGAGAGCCTGAAGATGGAGAAGTCCTGGGGCTTGCGTCCCCGGTGGGGCACCCGCTCCTTCTTCCGATTGTCCGCTGCGGGGCAGACAGCGGCCCAGGTGAGGCTTGCAGTGGCCACAAAAAAGCCACTGCAGCTGCAGGGCCCCGCTCCCCACGCACACATACACGGAGAGGCAGTTCCTGCTGCTCCCCATGGCAGGGCTGTGGTGGCACTGTGCACTGCAGCCCGGGGAGCAGCTCCCTGGGGAGGGAGCAGGATGCTGAAACATGCTTCTCTCTCAGGAACAAGCCCTGGGTCGCCCTGGCTGGATGCATCACCCAGAGTTGGAAAGGAGCTTGGGAACCACCCACGGGCACTTCAGGCCCGACACACGTGTCCCTGGGTCAGGCCCTGGCAACCACCGGCTGCTGATGCTGGTGCTTCTCTCTCTCCAGCATCAAGACTCCCTGACATCTGACCAGCATCTCTCCATCATTCTCATCTTTCCCACCATGACTGTGAATTGCTCTGGGGGAGGACCACGATTTGCTCTCCCCTGTTTCCTACCCACAGGTCTGTCTGTCTGTCTGTCTGTGCGGGCTCCCACCCTGGGTCCTGCAACCGCAGGAGCTGTTCTGGGACACTAACTGTACAGATCCGTCTCATCCAGGATCTCGGACTTGATGATCTCCTCAATGACATCCTCCAGGGTGACAATGCCCATCACCTCGTAGAATGGGTCTCCTTCCCCTTCGTTGTTCACCCGCTGCACGATGGCCAGGTGGGACTTTCCTGTGGGGGAAGAGCAGAGCAACGGTGAGACCCCCACCCCTGAGGGGTCCTCAGCTCAGCACACTGGCAGGCAGACGGGGCTTGGTGGGAGGCACAGATCATGGCCAAACCTCAGAGGCAGCTGCTGGCACCCAAACCCACCCCAACAGCACGGACCCAAGGAGCAGGGCTGGATGCAAAGCCCAGCCCAACAGGGCTCCTGCTCCCCAGGCTGATTTCTAGATGTCACAGGACTCTGCCTGCCTCTTTTTGGGGCCACTTGCTCGCTCTACCCAGGCAATCTGCTGCGAGTCTCTCTGTTTAGCTCTTTGACAGCCTCCTGGGCAGGACTGAAGCATGCTTTACACATCTTGCCTACCCTCAGCCTCCCTGGCACGAGACAACTCCAGCAGAGCAAGGGGACAGTGTCCTCCAACTCAGAACTGGGAGCGTGTCCTTGGGCTCTACTGGTTTTCCTCATCCTCCCAGTGTTTTCTCTTTCTGCTCTTAATTATCTTTCCTATCAAATTGCCAGGAACAGCTCCCTCCCATCTTTCTATCCATCACTGTCTGGACCGATCCTAAAGCTTTTCTTAAAATATGGGCAAAGCCTCCAGCTCCTTGGAACAACAGCTGGTTTCAATGCAGAAATTCGTATGTTTGTTTGCAGCTTTCAGCCCAGCTCCTGCAGAACTCCTGGGTGAACCATCTGGCTGTGGAGGCTGATTGCTTTTCAAGCCATCGGCTTCCGCCTGAATGTCTTCTCCAAACCCTGCCCCTGACAGCACCTCCTCTCTGTTACCTTAAACAAGCAGACTGGGACCAGGACCTTCAGCTGCAATGATGGTGACTCCTGCTTGGAAGTCGCAGTGTTTCTCAATCAGAGTTTCAGGTCCCTTACTTGTCCCCAGTAAGCTGGCAGCTCTGCTGACACATTCTCAGGCTTCTTGCTTTTGGCATACTTGAAACATCACTATTTGTTTTCGCGCATCCAGCTCTCTGTAAGCTGTTTTGACTTCTTCAGCTTCTCCTTTCCTTTATTCTCTGCTTTGATTTATGCTCCCGCTCAACAGCTTGACCAGAACCCAATTTCTAACCCACAAACAACTTCTGGGTTTCTAGTTCCAATGTACTCTTGGACAGACCAACGAACAGCGCTGTTTTTCTTACTGCCCCTGTGGCTCCTACACTGCCCAGCACCACACGCAGGTTCTGGACCCCTGGTTTTACTTAAAACATTAAAAATGTCCTTCCTGGGCATCACAACCAACACCTTCCCCTCCCTGTGCTCTGGTGTGATGCCCACCCCAACCCAACTGAACCGTGGGCACTGCAGGGACCTCCAGAAAGCTGCAAACTTATTTTCCCCACGGGCTCAGAGATGAGCTCCTCGAGCGGCAACGGTTGCACAGAAAAGGGAGCGTGTTCCTTCTGCTACACAGCTGCCTCTGCATCTGCTTCTCTCATAAAGCCTCCCCAATAAACCTGCTGCTCCAGGCGAGGGGGTGGGAAGGGCATTTATGCACAAAGATGGACCAGGGGTGGGCTCCTGCTGCACAGCTCCCTCCGCACACCCTGGTGCCCCGTCCCAGTGGCACAGGGACAAGCACATTCAGGACATCCTGGCAGTCCCACCAAACAAGCACATCTCTCTGGGGACCGTGAGACCTTCAAATAACCCTGCCCTGGATCCGAAACGAGCAAATGATATTTCTCAGCCAAAGATCAGCACTATACGTTTCTCACAGCAAAGCTTGGGCATTTTCCACAGTATAAATTCCCTCCTCCTCATACCAAGCTTTTATTGCAGGATTTCAGAGAGCAGCTCACTGCCTCCCACGCCTACAGAATTAGAAACAAGAACAACATCGCAGCAAGTAGCGCCGAGATGCACTTTAAAAAACCAGATCAGTAGCCTCAGGGCATTGAAAATGCAGCATGTTCTTTGGACCAGGCTGTTGCGCTCCTTTCACAGACGGGTTTGTGCATCTTGTCTGTTCAGTGGGTAATAAAGCAACACGACTTTGAGACTTAAAACGAAAAAAAAGCAGCAGAGTTGGCCCCAAGACAGCAACAACAGCTACGTTTCATCTCAGCGAAGTCCAACTTTCGAAAATGTCTCCTTTGCCAAACCCTGCTCCCAAGCACTGGGGCCATCTGGTCTCCTACGAGTCCGTGGGTGAGCAAGGAGAGGGGAGAAGTTATTTCTTTTGGCCAAAAGCTTGTTGTTAATGACATTTACATGCAACCCAAAACCACCGAGCCCTTACAAAAAGCTTAGGTGCTACTTAAAGGCAGTCAGAGAGTAATGGAGGCAATTCTTTTTTTGGCTAAACACCTCCATCGAGGCTGTAATTTACTCTAGAGCAGCCTCAGAGAAATGTGATTCCAGCCCCGTGCTCACGTAACGGCAAATGAGATTATTTAGAAATAATCCAGCTCTGTTAGTCTGGGAGGAGACCCACAGTTTCTCTGCACTGGGGGCAGAGCCAGAAGGGCTGTTAGAATGCTCAAGAGTTCTTTATTTTCACAGAAAATAAACACTTGCAGCCACGCTATAAACCCCCAGGTTTAGGTTTCCAGGCTCTAACACCCGGGTTAGAGATGGAACAGGTACCCAGCAACAGAAAGGTGTTGAGATCCATGCAGTTGCTCCTGGACCACCCGATCCCAGCCCCTGCCCAGGCCCTGGCACTGGCATCACAAACCCCCCCAAACCCACTCCCAGCCCCCCCAGAGCTGGTGGCTGCTCCCAGCTAGTCCCTGTTAGAAATGGGCCGGCTCTCCCTGATCTCCCACCTGAGGGACGTGAGATTCTCTGCAAAGTCCTGCAAACCAGCTGGGTCCTGCCTCTCCTCCCATCAGTTTTTGAACAGACCTCATGAATTTGGCAGCACGGGGTGGTGGGGGCTCGTAGGTGCCCTGGCTGTATGGTCATGGCAAGCTCCCTCATCATGGAATCATCAGAGTTGAAGGGACCTCTCGAGATCCTCCAGCCCAACTCCCTGCCAAAGCAGGGCTGCCCAGAGCACATCACTCAGGGCTGCATCCANNCTTCCCATGTTCCAGCTTGTGCCCGTTGCCCCTCGTCCCGTCACTGGGAGCCACTGGGAAGAGGTGCTCGTGGGCTGGGGATGCTGCCAAAGTTCCCCCTCCCCAGCCCTGGGAGCTGCTACGCTTGCACAGGGGAAAAGTGGTGTCTCTTGGGGCAGGAAAGAGACAGAAACCGGGCAATTTTAGGAAGTGGAAGCAATGTCCAAGGGAGGGTGGCACAGGGACAGACCCAGGGACGTGAGAGGGGTCACATTCTCTTCTCTAGCTGTTCCCCGGCAGGTCTGCCTCGGTGGGAGTATGACGGAGGGAGATAAATCATTTAAACAAAACTCTGAGCTTGATCTAAACCAGCTTTTAAGGTCTGTAAAGCTGATTCCAAAACCCGTGCTATTGTAACCGCCGCTTGATGGCTCAAATGAAATGAATTATAAGGGCGAGCTGCTTCCCCACCAGCAAGCTGTCACATGTGAATTTCACAGAGCTATCGGTGACGCAGGAAAGCACAGAGAAACACTTGAGAATCAAAGCCTTAGTTTGGCAAACGCTAGAACAAATGGGCAATTAACTTTCCTTGTGTGAACGGCTGCACCGGCCGCCGCAGGACGGCTCTCGCACAGGAAGTCTATAGGTGATTAAGTGTCTGCTCAGCATGGGATACAACCCTACTAAATTCTTTATGAGCTACACGAAACCTGCTCTTTTCAAACAACAGCATCAGTGGAAAGTTAATGCCTCAAAATGCTAAATTACAGAGCTAATATAAACAGCTGAAAGCTTCCGGATGGAGCAAGCATCTGAACAGATATCTAAAGCTTTTATGCCCATTTTTAGGAGCCTCGTTTTTCATTGGTACCTAAATGACCTTGGGCTCATAGCTTCGCCTCAAAGCGTCCTCCCCAGTGGGAGAACAGGGTCTGAACACATGGAAATGCCTTTACTTGTGGGAAAGAAAGTGCTGTTGGCTGCAAATACAGCCCAGGCTACTTCCCTATCATTTTTTTTATGTAGGTGCTCTGCCAGAGGAATGTTAAAGATGCTTTAGTCTTGTCTCTCATTCCACGGGATGAGCATTCTGAGCATGAAATTTATTTTCATGAATTTTTACAGTAAGATCTAAAGCCATTACGAGGAGATCAAAGGTATGGGCAAAAGCCATGAACCATTTACAGCTACGAAATGGAAGACAAACAAATGAACAGAGTAATTGGTAAATAAGGCTGATTCCTGAAACTGTAACAATACAACTGAAATCTGTTTTCTGTGTGCTTTTCATCAGAGCCCTTCTCTGGGCCCAGGGGCTCTCAGCATCTCTGTGCCCCCTCGCAGACCCGCCTCTGAGCTCCGTGGGGACCCCGATTTGAATTTCTTCAACTGGAAAGGGGTGTGTGTGTGCTCTTGTGTGTGCACTTGTGTTGCCACGACTCTGCACCAAGGGTGAAAGCAGATGCCTGGAGAGTTGCACCTACAGGCAACGCACACTTACACCTCAGTCGGGGGGGGAAATAACCGGGAGGGCTGCGGGGGCACGCGGCTCCACGGGGAACCAGAGCTACGCAAAGGGGAAACTGTAAATCCTAATCTAATCCAGACCTTCTGCAGAGATGAGAACTTCATCTGCTTACAGCTGTCTCTAGCAGAGCACAAAAGTCTTTCTCCTACTCTGCTTCAGTGCTTTCCCTGATCCTAAGGAAAAGTGGGCAAAAGATGGATTATTTGGAATAGCTGATGTATTACAGATGACAAAATGGATCAGGAGGGTAAGGGGGGCATTAGAGGGGACATGGAGTCCCATCTTCCATCTGCTGCACAAGAGGGCTCTGACCTCTGGGGTAATGACCCTGCCTGCCCACAAATGATCAGTCCTTCTTGATGTTACTTGGAGCCTAAGGAAGTCTGGAAGGACTCTGAGGGTCTTTCAAGCTAAAAAACTCTGAGAGACCTAACGGAAAACTGTTGTCTTTGGTGTCTGTAGCACAGGCCACTTGATTCTTTCCCACAGCTCAGGCTGCAGATGGGGGAGATGCACCCTCTGACAGCCCCCAAGGGTGCTGGGTGCCCTTTCCCCCAAGGACCCGGCTCTCCTCTGGCTTTGCCAAACGCCTCCCTGGAGCAGGGCTGCTCCTGGGCTGGGGAAAAGCAGCTCAGAGCACACACAGGAAGAGTTAGCACAGTTTTGAGGGGAAAGCAAAGTAAGGTTTCAGGCAGAGCTGCAGCATGAGTCACTGAAACCATCTTTTGTGTAGAGGCACCTCACCCACTCTCAGCCTGGCAATCACCTGGGCACGTGTTTCGGAGAGTTCCCAGGAGCAACCAGCTCTTTAACCCCTAACACTGGATGGGGACGTCATTGCTTCAGTCCATCCAGGTGCCCGAGAGATCACACTTGCAGAAATCTCTTGGAAGGCTGGTTTGAATTTCAAGCCCCGCTTTGTGCTTGTGGTGACTGCAGGCTCAGGAGGGGGCCAGTAAGAAACCAGTGAAATGCTACTTACCCCAGTTCTGGGCGAGAGAAAGCACCTTCTCCAGCTACATCCCATTTGCAGATGTCTAATAGAGGCTGCTATTTGGAAAAGCCAAGACAGACCCTGAGACAGAACCGTCCTCCACGGTTCCCTGCTAAGCCGGGAAGTTTGTTTTTAGAGAATTTACTTTTAGTAACCCTTAAAAGATGCCAAACCACAGCAGGCTAATTGGAGTTGCACCTCAGCCTCTGCCCTGCTGCAGGAAAACGGAAATAAGCACAAATTTATGCCGCGTCTCTCACAGAGGAAGGTTATTTGCTGAAAAGGGCCATTGCTATATATGGCCCCCTAAAAAGATTAGTCAACAAAATCCATAAATGACTGGAGCAATGGGGTAAGATTATGGCTTCCCAAAGGCATCTACAGAACAAGGAGGCGGAGCCCATGGAAGAGCTCCCCGTGAGGAGATCTGTCACAGGACTGAAGCCACATCCTGCGTGGCTTCGCTTGTCTTCTAGGGATGGAGGAGAAACAGGCTGCATCACCGACAGCACTTCACACTGCATCAATGCCTAAACCTTCCCTCCTAGCTCCATGTTCCAAAAGTGACCTCATCTGCCCCTCTGCATTGCTTTAGCTAAATATGGCGCAGCTCTTTCTCTGGTGTATTAGATAATTCCTCCTGTGAGCCCAGAATAAAGTCAAGTGTTCTGAGATGCACCAGTATGATTTGCCAAGAAATTGTCTGCACATTTTTTCACTCCTTCAGGAGCTTCAGCTTCTTCCAGGCTGCAGGTGACAAAGTTACTGTACTGGGGGGTGTTTTCTTATTTTTAGAGAAAAGGGGACAGAGATTTTGTATAATGTCCTCCACTGTGCACTTCTGTACTGAGCCTGCTTCGCTTGCCTGAAAAGATGGCCAACTGGATGTCCAGGCTTCACTAGTTAATTTTGCAGAGTTTTGATGAAGAGATCAAGTCAAAACCATCATCTCCTACAAGCAATTCCTGCCTCCAGCTGGACCTGCCCCACGTTGCTGTCATGCTGTTTTTCAATACAGTTTTAGCTGCTGCCCTGTCCTTTGGGGCTGGGGGTTGGAGTCCCAGCTACGCTCCCACAGCCAGCCCTCCCCTCTCCTGCTGTTTTCAGTCTTCTCTGGGTTTTTTCCAGTTCCCATTAGTGTCCCCAGTTTAACCATCTTTCTCCAGTCCTGCTGGGAGAGTGGAAATTTGCGACTCGGACATGGACTAAATTCAAGGCAAACATCAATGAGTCTTAATGGAACTGAGCTCAAACCTGGTGAGGTGGGAACGTACCTGCAACGTTCCCCTTCAAACCCCGCTAGGAAAGACCAGTGAGGAGAAAAAAACAAGAAAAAAAATTTGCTGATAATCTTCATAGCTAGAATAGCACAGCGAGAGGAAAGGCAGGCATCAGGTAAACAAGGATAATCCCGTGTGATACCGGCGAGTGGGAGGAGAGGCAGAAACGAGAAAGTGCTGCTGGAAGTGTGAGCAAGAGTCCCAAAGTGCTGTATTTAATCATCCCCTGACATTTTCCATAAGAAAGAACAAATGTTTGTGTACTGTGGCAAGGAGCGCTGGCAGAGAGATTGTGTTACTTATCCATGATGAAAAAAAAATGGCATTATGAGTATAGTGGATGTGGCAGAACATTAATCATCAGTGAAACAGATCAAAAGCATACGTTGCTATCCAGGAAAGAGAGATATAAAATGTGATGGGTGTTTTGTATAAACACAGTAATAACAAAAAGAAATAAAGGGTACGAGACCTGTTGGAGTCAATCATGGGAGAAGGAAAAGAAAGGTGGCAAGGGTTCTCCAGAGGTTTGTCTGGAATCTAAGGACTTGGAGGTCCCATCTTGACTGCAGACTTTAATTTCCTAGAAAGACACTGGGCCTTATTGGTGAGAGTCTGTCCTGCAGGCACCTTGGATGTGGGAAATGATTAATGCCTTCATTAAGTACTCACTGAACCAACAAGCAATCAGCCTACTCTCTAATTAGCGGAGGTGTCACAGAAGACCTGGCCATGGAAAGCAACCTTGATTGGATCAAGCAAGGTACTTCACCATAATTCAAACGGACACAGAAAAGGAGACAGTGATGAAGATTCTTAATTACAAATGGGAAGTCTTTATTTTAGAAATTAAGTGGTCAAGTGAAGGAGACTGAAATGGCAGCGGATGGGAGGAGGAGCTGCCACGGGAACCTGTGTGGGAACTTGGAAAGGAGAGTTTAGGAGGGGGTCGGGGCTGAGCCGGGGGGTGCCCGTCCACAGACACGGGGTGCTGGGGGGGACCACACGCCTGCAAATTGGGGAAAGATGAATCGGAAGAGAACCGTAACACCTGGGGAGGAGAACATTTGGGGGCCAGAGCTGGAATTGCTAAACACCAAGCTGAGTTAGAGATCTGGACCAAAAGCAAGGCTTTTCAGCCATGGAACTTAGAAAACACAAGGAGAAATGAGGTGGGAAGAGAAATAAGTTTTGGGGAGAAGTCTACATAGGGGCTGTAGCAAAACACCCCCCAAGGCCACGATGGCAAACAGATGTAAGGGAGGAAGAGTCTGAAGCAAAATGCCAAGAGTTCATGGAACAAAGCTGAAGGATGGAAGAATCTTCATTTGAGATGGGGACGAGCAGGTGACCGGGGAGGGCCGGTAGCAAGGCCCAGGGAGTGACACACACAACACATCTCCGTTTGGGGAGGACCAGAGGATGGCAAGCAAAGGGCAGTGAGCTAAGCAACCACAAGTCCCCTTCTGTGGGCCTGTTGGGTACCAGGCTGTAGAACTAATCTAGAGGGGGAAACAGCTGAATAGATCAGATAAAGCCCGGGGGAGGCTG